>JANHZU010003242.1:48641-78440 GCA_032468055.1 Acrochordus granulatus
GATTAAAAAAAAAACAGCGTCCCGTTGACAACCAACCCAGTTGTGAACTGAAGCCAGGGGTTTAATCCCAATGACAACCCACAAAAAGCAGGCGAGGGGATGCCGAAGCTGAATGCGTGGCCTCGGACCTGCGGATTAGAGCGGCCGATGAACCCTCGTCCATCAATAACCGGCAGCAAGCGGGGGCGATGCTCGAGGGCACTGAAGTGCCACGCTCAGCTCAAGTCTTCCATCCCTAGGAAACCCCCGTGTGTCTCCCTCAGAAGCCTCTGCCCGAAAGTGATGACTTCCAGTGGAAACCCATCGGGTCACCGCCCCCAAGTTCTATTCCTGCACTACGGCAGACCCCCGAGGAGCTTCCCCCGGGGACAAGAGAGCCCTCCTCTGATGCCACAGCAGTTACACATATTTCAACCACGCGGAGACTGACTGGTCTTCAGTTGGTGAATCCAGCGGCTTCGTAACTCCTCGATGGGGGAGAACACGTAAAGGGGTCCTTCGTCGTACACAACCTTGGGGACACACAAAGTAGAGACGAAGAACAGGGGTTACAATACAGGCAGTCCTTAATTCACAAGCGTTGGTTTAGCACGCGAAGTTACAGTGGCCCTGAAAAAAAAGCGACTTAGCAACCACTCCTCGCATTTACAACCACCACAGCCTCCCTACGGTCATTTGGGCACGTATTCACAGCGGTCGAAGCATCCTAGGTTCACGTGGTCACCATCTGTGACTTCCCCACCAGCTTCCGATAAACAAAGTCAAAGGAGAAGCCGGATCTGCTTAACGACCCCGTGATTCACTTTAACATCTGCAGTGATTTGCTTAACAGCGATGACAAAAAAGGTCGTGAAATTGGGCACGAGTGAACAACTGCCTTGCTTAGCAATGGAAATCCTGGTCCCAATTCTGGTCCCCAGTCAAGGACTACCTATACTGTGTTGGGCTTGTACTGAGAAAAAGCCAGGTTTGAAAGCTGGGTTGACCACCGAATTCACTGGATGACTGAGACAGTCGCTTCCTCCAGTCTTGCAGGATTGTTGTTGGGGTAACATTAACCCTTTGTAAGAACTTCTTCACCAAGTACGGGGCATTAACAACGCATTCCCATGCGTTCGGAGCCTTGCCTCTGTTTTATCTTTACACACAAGCCCTATTCCTACACACAGAGTTTTGGAAAGAAATTACACGAGATTCCCACTGTTGGGGGATGCCTAAGGTGAGCTCATCTGAACCATCCCACGCGAGGGGCAAAGGACGGTGTTCGATATCTTATTATCTTATAATAAGAGACGGTGGGGAAACTCCAGTGTTCAGTCTGGAACAAAAAGTGGTCCTCGAGCACAGCATTCCTCAACTTCGGCAGCTTTAAGGGGCCTGGACCCCTTCAGCGCCCAGGATTCCCTTGAAGTCCAGGCACCGCGAAGACCACCCTACGAGGGCAAGCGGGGCGAGAGACCTTCAGGCTCCACAGGCTTCTCCAGCCCAGCCCCTCGGCCCTCGGCCCCGTCTTCCGCAACCTCGCTCGCACAGCAAGGGCCGCTTGAAGACCTGAGCGCAACCTTTTCCCAACCTCCTGAGCTCGTTGCCTTGGCTGGGGCTCAAGCCGCCCCAAACTTGGGGGACAGCTGGAAACCCAGCGGCCAAGAAACTCACCTGGAAGGGGTAAGGGAACCGCTCGATGATGGAAATCTGCTCAGGTTCATTTGAGTCTTCTTTTCGCTGCGGGTGGAAGAGTTTGAACATTAGTGCATCGCAATTGCGCTCTCACAACGTGCGATCACAACCCGGGTCCAGAAACCTGGAGGGCTGGGCAGCTCCTCCTGGCTCCCGTAAGTAGCTGGGAAGTGATCTTTTCGGCAAAACAACGCAAATTATTACGCTCATCATTTGGCGATGAAACTTCCCTCCTGCCGAGCCAATCGGACATTCTTTGCGGCTGGCATTTCGTTTCCAGCCGCGGATCCTAGTCTGGGTATCGCCGTGAAAAGCGAAAAAAGTGGTTTGGTTGGCAGCTCCCTGTGGCAGGAGGGGTGCAGGGAGGATGCCCCTTATTTGGGATTAAACCAGCATTCTTCAAAGAGGCAGAAATGCCTTGTTACCGGCACCCGTCGTTCTGGAGGAGGGTTGTTTTCTGGAAGCACAATCTCGACACAGGTGATTTTCTCAATGTCCACCGAGCCCTTCTTACTGCCTCTGCGCTGCAGGAAGAAAACAGAAATATTTGGTGGATTTTTTTTAGAGACCCAAATTTTCAATCCGCAACGTTGGATTGAACGCCGGAGAGATGGGTAAATAAATGCACTGACGAATCCAGTGGGAATCTCAGAGGACAGATTGCCCGGCCACTGTATTCAATCAGCACAATGATGGCTTCATTTGTGCACGACGTAATCCTTGTCCTTGATATATTCCTCCGAGATCCTTTTTTAAAAAAAGGCAATAGTGCTTCCCATGCATTCCCAATCATGTTGTAGTTTAAAGCTGCAGTATAAAATGCAGTATATTCTAAAGGTGCAATACGGTACCAACGGTATTTGTGAGAAGTCGCTAAGGGAAAGGTGCAGGCCGTGGACGAAAGCAGTGGCTACCCATCCCAGATAGTTTTCTATCCAGGAATGAAACTGGTAAGTTTATTGACTCATCTCCTGACGGGCCTGAGTTGTGAAATTGAGTACGGAAGGAGGAAGAAGGTGTCCTCTATCATTCCTAAGGGACTGAAAATGCACATAATCTAATGCATCTAACAGCACAGCATGACTAGGGAAGCAATATTCACCCCAAATTTCATTGAGTGGACTGAATATCAAGAAATAAAGGGTTAAGATACTGGAATCTTGGAAAGCGAATAAGCAAAACTCCAATCCTGAACGATAAGGAATGTGAAGGGTTAACTCACCTTCTCTAGATAAATCTGCCCGCCATTTGCTCATGAATCATATTTTAAAACATTCCCTTTTCTCTTTCGGCTCAAACAGTTCTCTGACAAAAGCCTCTGTGTACCAAATGTGCATTAACAAAGAAAAATCATGATTCAAGCTTGTGCATGTGGGACACTGGACTGAAAATACTGAACGGCGCATCAGCAACCTGCCATCGCAGATCTGTGAACAAAACTGTCACACTTCTCCTTGCAATTCTGAGTGGCGTTGTGACGGCTTCTCAGAATCTATGATAACCGCTGCAAAATATTGCGGGTTCAGAACATCTGCACATGCTTCCATTATCAGGAGAAAGGTTAGTCACATTCCCCATCCATCAAACACTGATTAACACAAGAATTAAGAAATCTCTGGACAGTACTTGGGGACGAATTGGGTGATAAAGTGAAACTATCCAGCTGTTGAGATTTCTGTGGCCTAATCTCTTTTCCCTTTCAACAAATCTGATTAAAGAAGACTTTGCACAGATCTTGTTTTCTGTGGTTAAGGTCTCCAGGACTTACCCCACGTTCAAAGTCATACTCGTAATAAGTGAGCTTGTTTTCCGTCAACAGAAAGAGGCGCTTCTTGAAATTCAGCGGAGAAGTCTTTTTCTTCTGCTGGGAACGTTTCAGAAAGATGCTCTCTAGGATAACATTTGACATGGCTCCTCTCCTCCTCCTCTCCCTCCTCTTCCTCCTCCTCCCTGATCGATTTGCTGAACTGCTGCTGCCAACAAACAGAAAAATACTACGCAACATTGAACAGTGGGGTTTATTTTTGCCGAATCTACGTCGCAGTGCTCAATTCCGTAGAACTGCTTCCAGTCAGATGGAATCGTATTATGGTCGGTTGCATGAACCGTGGGATTTATTTCTGGTTAATCATATATATAAGTCTTTGTCTTTCTGTCATTCTTAACCTGGATGGGATGCTAAATTCTGCAGCCAGAAGTGCCAAATTCTGTAAAATTGCCGATAGTCAAGGTTACATACATTTAATAATAATGTATAGTTGTTATTATCCAGTATTTACTCTCTGCATATGTGGCATTGTGAAACTGGGCTCAGTTGTGTTATTTATTGCTTTGGGCAATATTCCTTACTTGTGTAACCAACCCCCCCCAAAAAACCACTGGTATTTTTGTACAACATTATTTTGAAGGGGCAAACATATGAGGAAAGCCAAGAGAATGCATATTTGTATTTTTCATGGCACATCTTCCTATTTTGAATCTACTGTACTTCAACAGGAATGTGCATAGTTAAAAAATAGCAATGCTATTGAGAGCTGATCTATTTTTCATTTGTGCCGTGCAGATTCAGATGGAGACAGTAATGCATATAGACCCTAATATCCTGAGAAAACAGCTTGCATTAAAAAGAAAAAAAAGGAAGTATTACTTCCTTGAGCCATGGTTTCCTCTGAATGAAGTAGCGTTAGTGTTTTTCATTTTCGTAAGTTGTTTATCGAATAAAACAGAAAGGAAAGCAAAGCAATGCAGCCACAATTTTTTTAAATTTAAATTTAATTTAAAGGGTTTCTTTTAAAAAGTGATACATTTCATAATTTCACAATGAACTGATATCAAGAAAAAAGTATACTCAAGACATTTTAGGGCCCATGTGTACTTACTTGTATATTTATCATCATATTTTATTCTTTTTTAAGTATAACTTTTTTAAGTATATCTTTCCTTTCAAATGCTAAATTAAATCAGGAAGAAAGATGATTAAAAGGAACTTCTCATCCATGTATACATATGTATATAATTTTTTACAGAACAATTTTAATAAAGGATTACTATATTTCATTTAAATCCTTCATGCATAGTCTATGTCCTTATTAGATGGTCAGTCCAAGGAGTAACTGAAGCCATTTACCTACCTTTCCAAAGTTAAAAACTAGTCTCCAACATTAAGCACCAAAAATCCACATTTTTTTCTTTCCAAATTTCCCCCCAAATTAAGCTCGTGATTTATCTCCATCGTCCAATTGTCAAGGTCCATATAAAAACTGCATTATTCAAAAAAAACAAACAAATAGTGATATCCAAAAACACTAGACTTTGTTTCAAAACAAAATTCCAGTGCTTTTCACAGCTTTATTTCTTTTCCTGATAGTTACCAGTTCTGGGATACAAAAATAAATAAATAGTTTATCTCTTTGTTTCCATCTTGTAGCCCAAGAGAAAAGTTAGTCTCCTCTCTGTAGCTACAACAAGTAAACAAACACAGATATGCTAACCTGACAAACAAAGTCAGCCAAGTATGGATCAACAGCAGCAATTTTGCAGAAGCATAAATATATATATATATATTTTCTTCCTTGTTTCTCTGGAGAGTTGAGAAGTGTGCCTGGAACACCGTACAGCTGATTGAGGACCACGGTTTCCCCCCATTATATCATATTATTATTTTATTTATTCGCATCCTGCCTTTCTTATTTTTATAAATAACTCAAGGTGGTGAAAGTACCTAATACTCTTTCCTCCTCCTATTTTCCCCACAACAGCAACCCTGCGAGGTGAGTTGGGCTGAGAGAGAGTGACTGGCCTGAGGTCACCCAGCCGACTTTCATGGCGAAGGTAGAACTAGAACTCACTACCTTCTAGTTGCTAGTCTGTTACCTTAACCACTAGACCAAACAGGCTGTCATTATATTGCATTGCACTGCATTAACATTGTAATGGTTGGTTGCAAGTCAGCCAGATGGCATTTTTACCCTCTGTCGAGCCCTTCCCAAGGACCTTGTACAGGCAGATGTTGTTGTTCGGTGGTGTTAAAGGAATGGTCGCAGGATGGAAGCTATTCCAAGTAAAGCTGCCTTTTACAGCTTTCCTTGGAATAATAATAATTGCAATAACAATTATTACTGCCTTCAAGCCAGTACTGACTCCAGGAATTAATCCCTGCAGTTTTCTTGGCAAGATTTTGGAAATGAATTGCCACTGCCTCCTTCTTCCAGGGCTTAGAGAGAAAGGCAGAACTAGAACTCATGGTCTCCGGATTCTAGCCTGGTGCCTTAATCATTACACCAAAGTCTATTATTTTTTTCCTGAAATGTTGTGTTCAGAATATTACTTGTATGACCTGATCAGCATTTCCCAGGATCTCAAGCCAAAAAAATTAAAATAACGATTGAGGAATAGGGTCCCAAGATAAGCCTATACAGTACAGTATTTCTAACCCAGCTTGTTTGAAGACATTCGGCTGAGGCAACCTTACAACCTCTCTTGATGTTTGTCACCATTGCCAAAATGCTCTTCCTGACAGGGTGGTTTCCCCAATAACTGGGATCCGCCTTCTAGGACTTTTGAAAAAGATCAGTCCGTTCAGATTCTAGAAAAGCACAATCACACCCTCATCCTTATTCTGGTTGTCTTTCCTTCAAGATAACCGTATCCCGTACTACCTCATGTCTGCCCTAGATGCCTTTCTCTGCATCTGTTTGTGTTGGAGTTTAACTTCACAGATCCTGTGAACGTGGCCATTCTTTTTTGCAAACCATGATTTACGTAGCTGAGTGGCATGTGTGAACTGAAGCATCGCTGTAGAAGGCTGAAGGCTAAAATCCTGCAAACGTCAACGGGACAAAACTTGCTTCTGAGCAAACAGGCTTCTCCAAAATGCCTCCGCAAAATAAGAAGAAAGAAGACTCTTCTTTTTGAAAATGGACACATCTGTTAGAGAGTGCAGGTGCCTCTTCTGTGCACATTAAAAAAAATCAAGAACCACTTTCGGTTGTACGCACCGTGAGCTTCCATCTGCCTACCGCGGACAGCTGCTTTTATGCCCGCCCGACCCCCCCCCCGAATTCCTTGGTCGCTTTGGCAGAGTTCTCAGAGCTGGGTTCCCAGAAAGGTGTCACGTGAGAGGAGTATGGATGAGACCCTTGTAGAAATTATGGTTTCAATCGATCGGCAATCGCTACGCCCTCAGGCAGCAACCCAATACTAATTTTAGCTGCCTGTAAAGTTCTTACTTTGCTATCTTGGTCATGAGAGAGAGAGAGAGAGAGAGAGAGAGGGAAGAAAAAGAATAAAAGAGAGAGAGAGAGAGAGAAACAGAGGGGGCGAGGGGGGAGAGATAAAGAAAGAGAGGAAAAAGAAAAAGAAAGAAGACAAAGGAAGACAGAGAAAGAAAGAAAGAAGGAAGGAAGGAAGGAAGGAAGGAAGGAAGGAATGAAGGAAGGACGGACGGAAGGAAGGAAGGAAGGAAGGAAGGGGGGGGAAAGGCAGAGAAACAGAGGGAAGGGACGCGGAGCAGGCTACTTACTGGCCCCGTCCGTCCGTCCGCCCCTCTGTCTCCGCGGGGCTCCCAGGGAGGGCGCCCCGATGGCGGGCGCCGCGCCGCGCTGCCTCTCTGGACGCGAGCAGGAGGGGGCCGTGGCGTGGCGTGGCGAGGCGAGGCGAGGCGAGGCGCGGCCGGCGGAGATGGGTTCGAGGAGCCGCGCCGAGCCGCCGCCGCGCCCTCCCCCGGGCGGACCCCGCCCTTTCAGTTCCCCTTTCTCGGTTTCTGCTCACTGCCCGCTTCCTCCCACCGAGGGGCCGCGGCGCGAGGGGTCCCTGCCGCCGCTTCCGAGCGCCGCGGAGCCGACCCCGGCCGCAGGGCTGCGCCGCGCTCCCCTCCCCGGTGGGGTCCGTCTCCCGGCCAGCCAGACACGGCGGGGCCACAGCCGCTTTGGTCTGGGGGCCCCGATGAGCACAGCCCGTACCCCGAAATCCGCGCTCCCGTGGACCCGAGGAGGCGAAGCTTATTCAGGAACCCGGGGCGAAGAACCATTCGGCCACAGGGCCGGCTCCTTTGTAGCTTGAGCTGGAGTCCGGTTGCCAGGGCCTGGCGAAACGAGTGTCTCTGAGCATGTGTGGATTGCGTGCACCGCATTTGTAGCACTGACCCTACCTACAGCCTGTCTTGTATTTTTTGCAACGAGCCGGACATCAGGACTACCGCTTGACTGCGGGCTCTCGTCTAAATCATTAACCGGCCGTGGTTGGCTGGATTTTGACACCTTGCTTAGCCACGGCTCGTTCAGTCATGACTGACTAAACCACCTCCGGCTGATTTGAAACGACAGCCCGAGCCAAAAATAAACCAGCGACCTCTGCGTGTGCAGAGCTTGCAAGCCCGGCCTCAAATGGGATGAAATCTGCACAGGAAGAAGTCCCAAGGTTGCAAAGCCACCGAGGCTTCCTCTTTTCGAGAATTTCGCTACAAAGAAACGATGACCCGTTTTTCTTCCAGATAACATGCGTTCGCCTCGAAAAGGCAGGGGTGCGAAGCCACCCTTCTGCTTTTTTGGTTGCCTGGCACTTAAGCCAGGTTCCTCCTCTGGTTATTTTAGTGATTTCAACTGTTAGTAAATCACTGCGGTTTAATGAAATGATGGGAAAGGAAATTATCTTTACGTTCGGGCTCTCGTACCGTTTCCATTTCCTGCCTTTTCCAATAGGTGGCAGCCGCGGTTCCCTCATTTCCGCCAAGCTCTTATCGGGCATTCCGCTCTATCTTCGAGGCTTCCTGCCTTTCTTTCGGCTCTGTGGTCTTTACTTCCGCTTCCGGCCAGGGACCTTTCTCTGGGCGCCCGGAACGGTGGGAAGATGGTGAGTGAGCCGAATCCGCTTCCATCCGCCGCTGGGGCTGCGCGAGGGGCGCAGCGGCCAAGAGGAAGGACGCGGCTATGGGGCTCTCGCGGGACGTGGAAGAGAAAAGGAACCTGAGCTAAGCTTAGCGAGGCCGGAGCGAAATACGGGCGGGACAAAAGACCCGGCTCTCCTCCTGATAAGCGAAGCGTTCACAGCGCTCCCGACGGTTAGGCCCAGTTCTCAGCGCCGCGGCCAGTCAGGTGTCTGTGGAAGAACTCCGTAATGCGTGAAGAGCGGATGCCTGACTTTTTAAAGAGTTTTCCTCCTCCCTCCCTGTCCCGTTTTCCTCTCTTGCCATGCATCTTGGATCGAAAGCCTTAACTGTCGATCCCCAAGTTTAACTGTGCGCTCGAATTGGTTGTATTTGGCTACGGTTTTGGAAAGTTCTCATGGACCGCTCTGACTCCCCCCCGCACGTTTCTTAGGAGGCAAGGAGGGAAAGACGGAAAGATGTTGGACTCGCCGGTCTCTCTGGAGAGATTAGTGAGTCTGCCCATCCAGGAAGCCGTCTTATTTTGCCTTCGTTCCAGGCAAACTCGAGTCGGTGGATTCATCTAGAACTAAAGTCTTATTCTTCCAGTAGTTAGAAATTAATCTGGGTTCTGGGTCAGTTTGCAGTGGGGCAAAATGGTGAAGCTGGAGTTTTGGGCTGCTGAAGCCCTCCAGGGGCTACGGTAACTGAGGTAGCCCCTCTCTCCCCTCAAGATGATTCCATTACTGAGAGTGAGTGTGCTTACTGGAACACCTTCTCGAGCAGAAGCCAACAAACCAGGTTAAAAAAGTAACTTTCTCCCTGCCGTGGTGAATCTCGGACATTATTGCCATTGTTGGAAATTGTTACTGTCAGGAATGTTGCAACCCAGGAAATGTACTCTTGACTTGGCATGTTCTCTGGCCAGTGTAGGATCAGCCTTGTTCCTAAAAGGCTTCCCTGCGAAACATTTTGCCTGTTTTTTACTCCTAAAAGAGTGGCATCGCCTGCAGCAAGTTTGGAAGCGCATCAGGTTGGCGAAAGAGGTGCGGCTGCCTCCTCAGCAACCTGCTCCGCTGCCCAGCGACATTCCAGATTGACGGTTGCGACAAACAGAAAAGCTAAACGTACGACTTACTGTAGGGGCAGAGTTTGCACAACTTGCTCGCCTAAAGTTAAATGTAGACTGGTAGTTTGTACTCCTCTGGGTTGCGGAAGAAACCCTTTGACAAACCCCTGCTCCTGCTTGTGATCCACGCTATACAGTCACTGTTTTTCCTGACTTGGGTGCTTTCCAAGTGGAGGAACTTCAGCTTCCCAAATTCCAAGCGGTGGCCATACCAGCTGGAGAGTCCAAGCGTTGGGAAAGCGCCCAAGTTGGGAGAAATCTGACTCGAATATTTGCATGTTTTAGCCTGCGTGGCCAGAGAGTTCTATTAAATTACTGTAAAACTGATTCCTTGACAGGTTAATGTCCCCAAAACCCGCAGGACTTACTGCAAGAAATGTGGCAAGCATCAGCCCCACAAAGTCACCCAATATAAGAAGGGTAAAGAGTCTTTGTATGCTCAAGGTAAGTGGTTGTGTTGCTTGTGTTTGGCGCATCATTGCCTCTGGCTACTGTTGACAGCCATCCATGCATTATGGCACTGCTTTCTCACTTCCTGATTTCTTTTAATTATGAAAGCATGAGAGCTTATTTCCTTTCCACTGTCTTCAATTTATTATTAGGTACAATCACGGTTTGCATCAGTTTCTAAATATATATGCTTATTAAAAGCCTTTGTTTCCTCCTCTGTAAATAAGAGAAAAGAGCCGTCCTCTCAATTTATTTCCATCTAAACACGAGAAGGAAATTTTCACATTGTACTAAATATTTTCTTTGTAAAGAAAAATGTTGATAACTGATTATGTGTATTAAGAACAAAAAGCCTCAGAAGCAGGAAAAAAAGCCCGGGATTGGGTATCCTGAAAAGCACGGAGGTAGAAGAGAATTGAAGCACTGAAACATTCCATAAAGAATAGCAGCCCTATAAATTTCTACCTTTCAGGACTTTGTGTCCTCTTCCCCATTTGCTTAAAAAGGCTAACATTGACCACAGTTGAGACTTACATAGCAGAGAAAAATCCATATGTTTTCATGAATAAAAAATGAAAATTCTGTTGACTCATGAAGTGTGCAAATAAGAAGAAACAGATCATGATTTTCTCTGAGGAACATGTTTCTTTCTTTTAGGAAAGCGGAGATATGATCGCAAGCGCAGTGGCTATGGTGGTCAGACGAAGCCTATCTTCCGCAAGAAGGTGAATTTGATTTGGACGGCCTTGGCGCTATCCAGACTGTTGAATCCTATCTGAGGATTGAGTGGTCTTTACTTCTCAATCTGAGGATTGAGTGTTGAAAGCTGTAGGACTGGACCCTTTTTCTTTGTTAGGATGTTGGCAGGGATTGTAGAGGTAATGACCATGGCCTTGAAGGACAGCAGGAAGACCTGCTACCAAGGCAACAGTCCAATAAGGGGTCCTTGAGCTCAGGCCAAGAAAACAACTCATCTCAGACAGACCCCTCCCTCGGTGACACGAAGATAATGTGAAGGATGAGAGCAGCACATTCAGACTTGCAAGATTCTGTTCCTGTTGCTACTAAAATAAAAGGGCTCCTGACCTAGGTGGCATTGATGTCATAGTCTGCTGTACCTCCAACAAGGACAATGACTTTATTGAACAGGCCTCAAATCAGGAAAGGTCTTTTAATCGCTTTACAGAAATCCACGTTGGCTGCTTGCCTTCAAGGTCTGAAGCTTCCACTTCTGCAATATCCCATTTTACCTACAAGGCAAAATGCAGGCTCAGTAGGGAAATGTTTCTGAAATGACCTGGCTTGAGGATGTGTGACACCCTCTCTTCTCTACTTGCAGGCAAAGACCACAAAAAAGATTGTGCTGAGACTGGAGTGTGTGGAGCCGAACTGTAGGTCGAAGAGGATGCTGGCCATTAAGAGGTGCAAGCACTTTGAATTAGGAGGAGACAAGAAGAGAAAGGTACTCTTTTGAGCAATATTATGGGCAGATACCCATTACTTTATATTACCATTATATTACTGAACTGCTAAGGTGAATGTGTGCTTAGTCTTTCTGAGATAATAGTTTACATTTGGAACACCAAATTAGCTGCTGAATTGGGTGGAATGCAAAGTATTTGAGTAAGGTATAGGTAAAATTGGGTTAGAGTTTTCTTTTGTCAGGATAAATGTTTGAAGTTACATTTTTAATTTTTTTGAATACATTTGTCTGGATGCAGTGACAAATATATTGAAAAGAATTATAGAATTATTCTGTCCAACTTGGCACATAATCACCAAGATTAAAAATTGTAGCTTACCGCACTTGAGGAAAACGGGGAGAACCAGGCCAGAGGGTATTATCTGGGGCCTTCCTAGAATTTCATTTTCCAAGATCCTAAGTCCATAAATTTGTAATCTAAATCTAGATATATTTTCATTCTTTTAAGATAAGGATTATTTTTCAAACTGAAATTTCATCAAATAAAATGTGTCTTCATTAGTCACTATAGGAGATGTTTAGTCAGTGTCTTATTTCTCTTTCACAGGGCCAAGTCATCCAGTTCTAGATATTCTTTGGTATGGAACCCATTAACATTCTGCCAGAATATACTGTTCAAATATATTGTACTATTCTTTGTTGCTCACTGCTGGGAGATATGCCTGAAATGAAGACTGTTCTTTCTACAAAATGCACATTGGTAACAAAATAAAGGAATATGATAAGCTGAAGGAACTGCCCTTGGTTTGGGGACATATAGTGGGAGGGAAGACATTTTTCAGATATCTCCTGCCTTTTGGGAAAGTGTTTCTAATTCCAATTCTACACATTCATTGTTTATTATTTGGGTACATTATATTAAGAGGCAGTATCAAAAGTGTTCTATTAAAATGTATTAAAAATACATTAAACTCAAAAGCAAACAAGTAAAACTGTTTCACATTCTCCTTTTCAAGAAATTAATTGCAAATTTTAATACATGTTTGTTGAAAGACATACTAATATGAGGGAAGCTATCTTCAGTTTGAAGAAACCTTAACAGAACTTGGTCATTTTTCCCTCCTCTTTCTCCACTGGCTAAAAAGAATCTTTTTGCCCTTGTTTTCCTTCAAGCAGTAACAGAAACTGGAATAAAACTTGAGAGTTTGACTGACTTGATCATAAGCTTGACCCTCAGCCAGTGGCTACACTGGACAAAGGTAACATAAGCCAGAGTGAGGCAGAAAAATATACTTATTTAAACAAATCAGAAGCTGATTAAGAGCTGAGATTCTCAAGGTCGAAATAGAGGTAGTGCCATTCTAATGCAGGTGCTGAAGGCCCAGTCTTGGTTTCTACACCAGTTCCAATGTAGATGTCTGCAACTCACAAAAAGCCAAAAGTGGTTCTTAGTTACCTAATATTTTTTAAATCTAGCTGACCAATCTTAGAAGTAGCAAAGTGCAGCCAAATCATCTTAAGTACAAACTCCTGTTATTGCACAAACCTGCCTGTAAAGTTATTGTATCCTTAAATTGCCTAATTTTGATCCAGTGATTGTTGAGAAACAACTGAAGTACTCGCAATTGCACTCATTTTTTTTGTGTCCTCCAAAGTCAACGGCACAAGGAACTAAGCTGCTGTTGTATGATACCCTGAAAGTTTGACAAGCATAGCCAGTGAGCCGATTTTATCTCCAGCTACTCTTCCAGAATGAAAGGCAAATTATGTCACCCTCTCAAGACTTAAAAACTGAAGAATTCAGAAAAAGCCATCTCATTGTTTCTTGATCATCAACTTCTTGAACAAAAGAGACCTGTAGCGACCTTCCTTTGATTTCTTTTGGAGGCTTTGCCTTAGGTCCTCTTAAAAAAGTTTGGGAGGGGAAAATGTCACATTACAAGAAGTCTTTAGGATTGCTTCTTCCATTGCCAATAAAAAGTGTGTCCATGTTCACCACTGTCTTCAGCAACACAGTTCCAGTTGGGTTCACCACTACCTTCAAAAACGAAACCCAGTTGTGTAGCCCCAGATCTTTCCTAGTAGGAAGAATCTGCTGGATCAAACAACTGGGATTACAAGCTAAACCATTGCCAATGATCATGGTAGCAAGTACATAAGCCTGAGGTCCACCCATCTCCTGCCGGTTTAATACAGCTATAGCAAATGCTCCATCAGAGAGTGGGCGTTCCCACAACTCAAATATTTTGTCCTAGAGAGAATAAATAACATCTGTGAGAAGAAGCATGAAAACTTAATCAGATTGCACAGTAAACAGCCAAGAATGGAGTATATTATGTCTACTTATTTGATCCCGTTACAGGGAACGTCATTTAATAATATCATAAAATGAAATCTTACACTAATAAGGATCAAAACACACCCTTAATTCTAAAAATGAACCATCCCAAAGGATACACACAAGAATACTCTTTAGTATCAACTTGTAAATAGGTGTAGTGTATTCCAGTGTAAATTACACAGATGCACATTAAAATTCATGGAATGTTTGAAGGAGGGCATGTCTGTTAAATTCTAAATTACGGTGATTTTTTTATCATTTGTGTAACAACATGAAAATGGCAAATGATGCAAGTGATGCAAATACTATGCAATTTAACAAATTTAAATAACTTGTCCAGACTACTTTGGATGCAACAGATTTTTATATTGTACAGGAATGAAAATGTTGGTTGCATTCAAAAACAGCTAAATGGAGAAAGAGAGTGTCCAGTAAATCAAAAGTCAAGTTTCTTATGATTCTGACTTTGCACACTGCTGGTAAGAAAGACATTCTGCAGCTGAAGATTCCAAAGGCAGTCTTACCTTGGTAATTCTGTAGCCTTGCTTGCCCAAGGGATCCTGGTTGATCGCTATCACTTCCTTGTTCTGGAGGAGAGCCTTGGCTTTCGAGCTGATCTGACGCAGGTCATTGGACATGATCAGTGGAGCTGCCATAATAGCCCAGAAGGCCATTTGTGTCACTTGCTGGTTCCAGCTTAGCCCAAAATTTCCAATCACCAGCTGGAACAGGAAGAGGAAAGATCAGAACAAATTCCTTCCAAGCTACAATATTTGGCTGGAGAGCAGAAATTGAGAGACCTAAGGAGTGAAAGTCTTCCCCAGACACACACAAGATCATAGAGAAGTTCCTGATTCAACTCCTGAGAGATCTGCAAATAACTAGCCTGCAAATAATGGGAAGTTCTCTTGGAAACAATGGCTGGGATTCACACACCCTGTTAAGCCCAAACACAGAGAAACCAAGTTATGGATTAGCACAATGTCTGGAACACTATCTCTGCCAATTCCATCTAATGCTGGTTAAAATAGTGGTGAGTTGTCCTGCAATTGCAGCTTTTCTTCCACATTGGAGGCAGAAGAATGGAACAAGGCTTATAGCAAGCCTGGCACTGGGGGCACCAGAGCCATTTTCTCTGCTACCAATGTGTCCAAGATGGCTACTGTGGCTAAACACTTTTTGCTGCAATCTTACAAAAGTAGGATTGTAAGCCTGAGAGCAAGTTTAAGATGGGTAAACTTCTAAAAAGAACCAAGGGGAAACTGCCCCACCCACTTTGCCTCACTGCCCTGCTTCTGCAACTCTTCAGCTCCCCCCAAATGTTACATGTACCCCACCTTCCCTTAGGAAGCCTCCTAAAACTAGTCACTGCCCATGGAACAAAGCTATTCTTTCAACACTATTGTTGTTACAATCCAAAGCAATAAACTGGTATCAGTCTATCAATTTCAGTTTGTCTTGATGAATATGTAGGCTGTAACACATCTACATTGGCAGATAAGTGGCCTGAATGCAGGTTTTCTCACCATGTCTGGATCATTCCAGCCACCTGGCCCAGCTATGTTGACCAGATTGTCCTGGTTAGAAGAGGTCCAGTCTAAGATATCCTTGATGCTGCTCCAGGCATCAGAGATGTCAGCATAATTCCTCCAGTAATTACAGTATTGCTTAATTTCTGTGTAGTTGACCTGCCAGGAAGGAAGGAAAGAAGAAATATTGATTTCATACCTTTAGTCTTTAATGCTGAATTGAAGAGACTCCAGAGTCCAAAAAGGAACAGATGTTTTTGTTTGGGATACAAGTGGGAGAGCTTCAGAAATGAATTTACATTACATTACCAAAATTGAACAAACTTGAGACACTGTAAGAAATTGCTTTAATACTCAGTCAGGTCCCCGACTGAATAATGAAGGATAATATGACAGATTCAGCATCTGGAAAATGTCTGGTTCCCCATACCTGATGTGTGAAAATCTGACTAAATGGAGAATCACAACCTCAATTACTGTTCAGCTCCATTTTATTTTTTTCCTTTATTTTGTCTTGCTATTTTATCTTTCACCTGAAAGATAATTTTCCATCCCACACTAGCCTAAAATCAATAGAACTTAATGGGGAACATGGTATCCTAGAGTAAGATCAAGACAATCCCCTCTTACCTTTTGAAAGGGTCTCTGGTAAAGTGGCCATTCACATGAATATACAATACTTCTGCCAGTTTTATTCAAAGCCCAAGACATTTTCTTATAACCTGGAAGCAAAATTAAAATTTTACAATTACAATATTCCAACATTTTCCAACATTTGCGGCAAAAGCTAGTTCTATGCTCAGCCAAGTTTGACTTTTGACTACAGGTAGTTCTTGTTTAGTGATGACAATTGGGATTGGCAAATTGGTCACTAATGGAAGCAGTTGCTAAATGAAACTGTGACTTGGTTACAATCTTACTTCAGTTTTCATTTGCTTTATAGACCTGCAAAGGTTATAAATGCAGGGATTAGTTGCAAAGTTACTTTTTAATTGTTCTAATTGTGAATGGTCACTAAACAAGGCAATTGCTAAATGAAAGTACTTGTATTTAGACATAGAATCATAGGATAGGAAAGATCATGGAGGCCTTTTAGTCCAAATCCTATTCCCAGGGCAGGAATCCTCAGATCATCCCAGGCTGTCCTTTAAAAAAAAAAAACAGTGCTTTTTACCACTCATTAAAAATGACAGAAAATTGAAGAGAATGTACTGCCAGGCACGTGGCTGCAAAGCACAAATATCAATTGCCCAAGTCTTATGAAACTGGCATAAATTTATAAGGCCGCCTATATTTTGACTAAAGTAGAGGCCAATGGTGGGCTGTAAGCTATAGTTTATGGGATATTGGTTGAGTGATGCCTTCTACTTGTGGCTTATTCAATAGATCATGGGTAAACATGGCTTAGCATGTTGCACTGAACTTAACAGTTACATCCTTTATTGACTCCCCTTCCTGTCAGCCACATACCTTCGGCCATCTGGTCCAGAGTCCCAAAGTCACAACCATCAAATTTCAGCAGATCCACTCCCCAGCTGACAAAGGTCTCTGCATCCAATTCATAGTGGCCATAACTCCCAGGAAAACCAGCACATGTTCTGTTCCCAATGTCTGCATAAATGCCCAGCTTCAATCCTTTGGAGTGGACCTGAATCACAGATGCCAACAGGAAAAGCAAAGAGAAGATTGGAAAATAGCAGGCAAGTTGCATTCCTCAAAAAAAAACATGCTCATCTTAAACTTTCTCAACCTGGCATTCTCCAGATGTGGGTGGCTATTACACTTAGAAATCTCCAGCAAATACAGGCAGTGGAGGTATGACTCCAAAATATCTGGCCTCAGCTTTGGATAGGCTGCTTTTATGGGACCAAAACAGAGAGAAAGACAAAAATCTACTTGTTAAAAAACCTGTGCCACCACTTAGCAGAAGATGCAGAAATTCAATCTAGATAAGCAGATTAGTTTTAGCCACACCTACTAGAGAGAATATGCATTGTCCACAATTGCAGATGAAAATGTGGAAGACGAAGAACAAGGAATCAGAGGTCCCATCATGGTCCTTTCTCCAAGATTTGAGAAACAACAATTAGTTAGAAACAAAAAGTCACCTCCCACCCCCAGCTAGATTTTTCCAATCTGATCCAGCAGAATGACTCTTATGGAATTGTGGGGAGGGTAGGTCAGGAGGGCAAAGTTTTAACGTATGATTCGCAAGTAGAAATGAACAGAGAAGGCAAAGTAGGCATGGGTTTATTTAGGAAACCTCTCCCACCTTCTCTAGAGGGGAATTGGATTAGCAGCAGCAGCAATTTCCATCCATTCAGCATTCCTGAATTTAACTTCCAGATGCCCCAAGTTGAAAGAAGCTCCCAGGAGAAAGTTTCCAAGCACCCACTCACATAGTCTGCGAGTTTCTTAATCCCACTGGGAAAGCGTTTGGGATCTGGCTGCAGCCGGCCCTGTTTATCGCGGGTGGGAGCCATCCAGCAGTCATCGATGCACAGGAAATGGTACCCAACTTCTTTCCATCCCTCCAGGGCCATCCGGTCAGCCATCTCCATGAAGAGCTGTTCGCTGGGAGAAGAGAGGGCCAGACACGAGTAAGGAAGCAGAAAGTGCAAAAAGGGAACAGACCCCTCTCTTTCGTTCCCTGGGTCACTTAGGGTGGTCTATTCTGAGTAGCAACGGGTCGATTACTTACTACCCAAGGTAGCGATGCCCCAGACAAAACCTTGGACTTCCTGCAAGCAACTATGGGCAGAGCTCTGCCCCTTCCCTGAGCTGAAGGCCACCCTGGCCTGATTTGCACATTGCAATCGATTATACCTGGCTTATTCCCACTTGCTGAACAAATCATAAATGGCTGGATTCACACAAGAAGGGCTGAGCAACCTGGACTACCCTTCACCAATTTGGGGTCAAGTACCCCAAGGCGATTCTGCTGCAATTCAGCAGCAAAACAGCTGAGCTTCAACATCCTGATTCCAATCTCCAGTAACTTTGGAAATCTTAAGGTTCTTTGGAATGGGAGTCGCTGGATTTTGGAACCTTCAGAGGAAGAGCGGGATGATTATCAGCCAAGGAACATGCTGGTTCTTGTTGGCTGAAGCGGGTTTGTTTTTATATACTGTATGTAATCACTGTTTTATTCTAAGGTTTTTTTCTTCTTCTCTTCTTGTTCCACAAAGTGGTCCAGCTTCAATTGGCAGAAAGGATATAACAGGCGGTGACGGGGTTTGCTTATTTGGGGCTTAAACAGCTTTTGTGATTTGTAAGTTATGCTTTACGGCTTAGTATTTTCTGGAAATCCAGCATGTCTGGTAAACCCTTATATACCGCATTAAAATGTAGTTTGGCTAACCATAGTTTATTAAATACTTCGTCCCTGGCGCTGTTCCCACAAAGCAAAAGGCCAGGCCCAAACAAGCCTCTTGCGTCTTAGCACAATGCGAATTCACTCAGGGCTTTCTTCTGAGGTAAATCGAAGGCGGTGAGGTGTTGAGAATACACATTCACCAATCACCCTTATCGATTCTGAGGCCTGAAAACCTGCCCTTTTCAGCCAATGGGAAAAGGCGGCCTAAAATCGGTCCCGTGTGGGCATTGGTCGGCTTCTGGACTTTGGGGCCAATGAAACGATAGGGTCCGAAACACGGCGACCAATCGGGGGACAGCTGGAGTGGAGGAAAACTGTATAAAAGGGGCTCACCACGGAGGGAGCGGGTCAGAGCTGAAGCACTTGAGGGTCGCAGGAGAGTGGCCGCGAGCCCGCCGGGCCGGTATCCCGTGGGAGCAGCGCTGGAAACCCTTTGCTGAAGCGAATCTGAGGCGGCTAAGAGGCTTCACCCGGCCCTGCAGGGCGCCAGGTTCCGTCTGACTCGGCTGCTGCATTAAAACGTACCTTGACTCTTTCTTATGCGAATCCTCGCGCTTAAGCAGGGCTTAGCTAAGGGGAACGAGCGAGCCTGAAGTGTCCCGGAGGGAGGAGGAGGGCAGGGGTCGGTTTTGATGGGGGAAGGCAGAGCTGCGGCGTTTCCCTAGGCGGGCCGTCAACAGGCGCGGCCCTCAACTGCTGGGGAACGCCGCTGTGGGGCCTCCGGAGCGTTCCTCTCCGCTGATCTTGGTTCGCCTACAGTCCGTGCACCCGGGGTCGCCTGGGCGTGTTCCCCCCAACGGGTTCTGAAAGGAAAGCAGCGGGGGGGCGCCGCTCCGCAGATGACATCTGGGTGGGGGGAGAGCTCGGCGCGACTGCCGGAAGAGGAAGACGCCCGGTCGCTCAGCTTCGAAGTCGCCGCCGCTCCTTTCGTGAACGAGCGGGTCCTGCCGGAAGATGAGGAACCACCCTTCTCGACGGACATCCTCGCCCACCTACCTGATGCACTGGCGGGGCTCCCGCGCGCAGTCCGTCTGGCAGAGGAAGCGCTCCCAGTGCAGCCAGCCCATGGGTGGCGTCCGCGCCAGCCCGTTGTCCAGCGCGGCGGCCAGGCCGAGGGCCGCCAGCAGTGCTCCCAGTGCCAGCTCAACGCGCCGCCCGCTTCCCGCCACGGCCATCCCGGCTTCTTCCCCGCGATGCGCGCCCGGTGTCAAGGAATGCCTCGCGGCGACCAATCGCGGCCTCCCGCTCTTGCGTTTCGGCCAATTATAGCGCTCGGCCAACCGTCGCCCTCGAGAGGAAGAAAAGTTGAAAAAGCGCGCCGATTAGAAGAGGCAGGACATCTCTCTTGTGATGGGTCACGTGACGCGCGTTCCAGGGCGCCTCGTGATAGGCGGACTGCGGCGGGAGTTAACCCTCCCAAGCCTGCAGGCCCGCCCTCCCTGAGCACCGCAATATTTTTCGCTGCTGCGTTGCAGAATTATCACTGTTGCTCCGATAAAAATAATCCCCCATCAAAGACCATCCAACATAAGCGCACGTAAAGGCATCGGAGCTTTTGCTTTAGACTGTTTATCGGACCTAATACCCATTTTGCATCACAAATGCTTTGTTACTCTGTACAGTGTTGGAGCCGTACCACGCCCCAAGAGAAGAGCCAGGACACACTGGGAGACATATACTGCGGAGCAACATCGCATAGATTGGAGGAAGTAGACCTTTTAGCCTCATGTTGAAAGTCCTTTTTCTCCACAACCCTTGACAAGAAAAGCAAAAAACAAGACAGAAAAACTCCTGGCACAGCACCTGGGGTTTATTATTTTCGCCCTTCCACCATGATTATATGATATCCAAACTTGGTTTTAACAGGGGGATCAGTATACGCTGGTTTGTCCATGCTGCTGACAGGCAAGGCAAATGCTGCGTCCTGGAAGGGGCCCACCATGGAGCCTCTGGTCATCCAGCCCAGATCTCCCTGAAAAACGAGCAAAAGGGGGTGAGGGTAGTAATGCTCCAAAGGCAGTGAGTAGCAGGTTTCTAGGATCTACTTTGTTATTAGATTCTTAAGATCTACCAAAAAACAAGATGTAGCAAAAGAGGGAATAACATAAAGAGCAGTAGAAGTGATCTATTCCACCCTATTTGCTTGAATATTCTGTCTATGCATGTATTATTTTTGCTTTTCCAAAATTAGGTCAGGAGCCTAATTTTGGCCAAAAACTAGAGGAAAATTAATGTGGTTAGTGATGCAACTGGAAAGAAAAAAATAATAAGTCTCATGACAAATGATTCTGCAACCTATCAGTAAAGCCTATCTGCATATCCTGTTCTGAAAGATAGTGGCCATTAAAAATCTAAATTTTAAACCTTAACCTCAGTTTCCATTTTAATGAATTGCAACCCACAACCTCCATTACAGGCTCCTAAAGGCATTGCTTGCCTTCTTGGGAGGGACACATTTCCCAGATTCCAGGTCTAATATTCTGCAATCTGCTCAGTTGCTAAAAAAAAAGCATGCATACAGATGATCTACGACTTAACAATCGCAACTGGGGCCAGAATTTCTGTTGCTAAGCAGAAATAAATCAGTCATACCCAATTTTTGCCACAGTTGCTAAGCGAATCACTGTAACTGTTAAGTGAATCACATGATCATTAAGCAAATCTGGCTTCCCCCATTGACTATCTTGTCGGAAGCTGGCTGAGAAAGTCACAAACAGCAGTCGTGACTCTGAGATGCTGCAACCATCATAAATGCATGCCAGTTGCCAAGCTCCTCAATTTGATCCCGTGACCATGAGGATTCTGCACAGCTGTAAGTCACTTTTTTCAGTGCTGTTGTAACTTCAAATGCTTGCTAAGTCAAGGACCACCTATACTTGCATATCTAGGAACTATGCTATTTTTAAATCCGTACTTCTCTATATTTCCTCTACAGTTCCAATGTTTAAGTCCCCATCTCATATATTCAAGAATCCCCAAAGTGTTTTCCCTTTGGACCTATTATGCTGCAAAGAAGGTAACCACAACAATAATGGAGGGGCTGAGCTGCTCACAGATCGTTCAAATAAAGAGGGGAAAACAGCAGCTTCACATTCAGACATTTTATCAGTCCTCGTCCTTGCTGTACTTTCGAAAAACGAAAGAACTTACCCCTTGTCTGGCTTTGTCTTCACTATACTGGGCAGCTACTTCACTGAAACGCACTCCAGCTTTGAGTTTCTCCAAGGCTTCCAGAGCTCTGCTGTGTTTCTCACACAGAATATGCCTCACCTACAAAAAATCCAACCCAAAACAGATTTGATACATGCAGAGAGGTCCTCCCACATTTGACTTACGAAGTTGTATTTCTCAATGCTGGTATAATGAATTATTAAAAATAATAAAGACAGCCAGTTTGGTATAGGGACTAGAAACCCAAAGTGCATGAGTTCTAATCCTTCCTTATTCACAAAGCCAACTAGGTGACTTAGAACCAGTTCTTCTCTTTCAGACTTAAAAAGTATTGCCAAGGAAATTGCAGGAAATTGTCTATGTGTGGCCAAGAGTCAAAACTGACTCAAAGATGCTGAAGCCAAATATCTTTATTTACTGAACATAAACACATGAACAGACTTACGACTTTGCACATTTGGGGACAAATCCAGATCCCTGCCACCTTCTTCCAGTACTCTCTCCACTCTGAAATATTTTTGGCTTTGAGGGAATGATGCCTCATTCTACTCTTGCCCCCTTTTTGTGACTGGAATTGCATGCTTGGACGCCATCTCCAACAAAGTGACCACAAGACCTACCTTCACGGCACTGCCACCTCCTTTGGGCCCTTGAGCTTTCTTGTCAGCTGTGTCACCGCCAGACGATGCTCCTCCTTTAAAGGGACAAGAAGCAGAAGCAACAGTGAAACTGAGTGGAGAGTTAACACGATTTCACCCCCATTTGCTGAAAAGAGGATGGGCAGGGCTGCCCTACGTGTTTCTGAAGCATCGGAGCTGCAGGCTATCACTCCTCACCTGGTGGGATCAAACAGCAAGCAGAAAAAGGTTAGAGTCACCATGAATTTCGTCCTCCGGGGCTTCCACCCCATGCACAGCGCCCATCGGGAGCGTGTCACTCAGCATCCAGCCTAAAAGGGCAAATTCTGAGCAGAAGAGAAAAGCTTGTTCCCTACCCTATTTTGTGAAATTCTGGCTGGTCCTCCCTGCCTCCCTCGTGGGGCTTTCGCCTTCTGGCTCCCTGCACATCTCCGCTGACAGCCCGTACTTCCTGTTCGGTGCTGCAAACAGGGTTCAAAGCGATGCAGTCGGCACAGCCGCAACCGAGCAGGGCAACTCCCCGTTTCAGGCATCTCCCACGAACTACAACTCCCACAATTCCGCTCTATGCTGGGCGAGCAGAACTGGTCGGTCCTTTCCCAGCAAGGATGGGGAGCAGAAACTGGGAAAGAGGGGAGGTCGGAGGCCCCCGTCCCTTCTCTCACCTTTTGCCGCCTTGCCGCCGCCTTTCCCTTTCGGAGGCATCTTTACGGCTCCTTCCTGCTTTTCTCAAGCAAGGGAAGTCGCCTCCTTGTGAGGTCACCACGCGCGACCGAAACCAGCAGGGCCCTCTACTTGCAACTGTCCTGAGAGACGCCTGTAGGCAGACCCCGAACAAATGATCTCCGCTCCTGGCATTGCGAATCCGTTTATTGTGCCCATTGATTCGGCAGAAAAGGTTTTATAACTCGGTTATTCCAATGACGACCCCAGTTCCAGGGCTCCTTCTCTCTTCTTCTCCCAGCAGGGCATTGCTCTTATTCCATTTCAGAAGCAAGGGACTGAGTAGATTAATCTTTTCTATTTTTTCCCCACACTTCCCCACCTTTTTTGCTCCGGGGGATAGATCTGAGGCTAAGTTGGGCATTTCTGTAAAAGGGTCAGGGACCTAACCAACATGCGAAAACTGTATGGAAGACACTAATGCTGGGGAATTCAAAGGGCTTTTCTCTCCTCCAGAAAGTAGCCTAACTTTGCCCAAAGGTTAGTTCTGAAGAGAAAGTCTCAAATGATGAAGATCTAATCAAGGGGCTGGCCTAACCGCAGCCATTATAGTTTCTGTAAATTAGGAATCACCATTAGCTCAGCGCAAGAGAAGCATGTCCACAGGAAAGCCTTTCACAGATAAAGACTGTTACAACCAGAACAAATTCAAAAGTGTTCTTTATGATCTTGCTATTGGTTGGGGTTATTTATAGGGTCATGTTATAGGCTGTGGTTGGAATCCTGCTATTGTGACCTATAAAACCTTTGTCTGAAGACAAAGCAGGTGTGGTGCTTCCTCTCTGTCCTGCTGCCACCGAACAGAGAGGATCATTCACCCAGCTATTTTGCTTGGCCAAATAAAAAGCTGTTTCTTCAGATTTGAAGCCTCTGCTTGAGTCTGGTTTTGGTTCTTGCTAGCTCAGGTAAAACAGAATCGCACATTACAGTTCCAAGGTTGGAAATCTGATGTTTGCCGTATCACAGCTATCTCCATGCCTGACTTCTAATCACCATCGCCAGTAGCTGCTCCAGGATGTTAGCAGTCAGAAACATCTGCACTTACTATGGCCCACGTTTTTGTCACTGGGAATGGATGCCATTTGCTTTACCTAACCAGGTTATTTTGCTGGCCAAGACTGATTCTCATCAATCTTCTTCTACATATCGAGAAGGATTGACAATTGCCTCTTGTTCTGAGGACAGGTCAAGATCATCTGTTGTGGGGGGCAGCCAGATACCTAAGGGGAAAGAGAGGGGAATACATAACTCACTTCACTGTCCTCACAGCTAAGAATCTACAATCTCCTAAAATGGTTCTTTCTCTAATGGAAGACATGACTGTGAACATGCTAAATGAGTAAGATATATTCAGATTATTGGCAATTCTAGAATGGGCTGCCTTAATTGTAGCATAGCTCTTGCCTATTGCTTGAGCCAGGCTTACATTCAGAGCAGAGTGTAAAGAGTAATGTGCTCAAATCCCCTTTAAAACCTTGTCCGTAATGTCCTCTGCAGATGCTAGAATTCACCCCAAAAATGGGAAATAAAACCACTTATAGAATAACTACCCTTCACAATGAGTGAGATCCAACCTTGATTTATATAAACATCACATGACACCTGTCTGTTCTGGATTTGGAGATTTTACTCCATTCTCTTTCAACAGAGAGCCTCTCTCACTGAATTCTTCTTCTGATGTTTTCATTTCCCTACTCACTACAACTCTAAGATCCCTTCTCCAGCTAGGGAGATTCAGAACCTGCCTGAATGTGTGTGGATGTTGACTACAAGAAACTGCACTTGCCATTTTAATATCCATTTCCTCAAGCTGAAGAGATTGGTCTGGATTTTTTTGCTGCTATTTTTTTTGCTCTGACCACACCAAAATGTTCACTGCTTACTCTCAACTTCCAATTTGAATTTGAAAATTCCACTCCTTGACATCTACTACGCACAACACATTTTTATTGCAGTGTTACAGAAATTTCTGCTTTTGCTTAAATATTGAGTATCCCTCTGTATCATCAAATGATGTTAGGGACCAGAAAAGAAGCAGCTCCAGTGTCATTGCTGAATATTTTATTTTAGCTGCTCAATGGTAAAAACATTTAACAGAGGCCTGAGTGTGTCATGTTCACAGAAATTATTAAAATGTTTTCAGCCAATAGAAGTTGTAAAAAGTATCAAAGATCCAAAGTATAGGGTTAGTATGAACCCAAGAGTGTGCATGAGCCTTTTGCAAAAGGGCTCGTTTTGTTAATGAACAAACAAACAAAAAGGCAACCGGAACCTTAGAGTCCTTAAAAACTGGCCCCCAATTTTCCTGATGTACTTCCAGGATTGGCTTTCCCAAGAGCGCTCCTTATCTGTGTATATTGCATACATTGCACATTCTGATAGTGTTCAAAGCACTCCCAGCTTCAAGTTCAAGATACAGTTTTCAGTCCCTCAAAGCCACAGAATTTCCACCTCTTCTCTAGGCTCGCTCCAACCCCATTCATCTCTTGTTTGAAAGTATGCTGGAGTCGTGTCATGAGGTTTTCCACTTCACTAGCGCAAATCTGCAAAGGAAGCAGCGGCATCTCACTAAAACTAACAAACTAGGTTAACCCCTCATCATTTGGGATAGTAAAACTACCATCAAAAGCATCTGGTTAAATTGATTGCCATCCTAGAGGTCTGAATAGACAAAATCTATATTTTGCCTTCTGAAGAGCATATCCCACATGATCTTTTCATACAATGGTATTAACTGATGAAAACTAGTCAGGGTCTTTAGTGCTTAACTGCAGGATGCTTAGAAAGATGGGTGTAGGACTTTGTAACAGAGCCATGAGATCCTCAATTACTCAGTGTGTGAATAGACAATATATTGTCTTAACCAGTTTGCTGAACAAACTAGAGGAGTTCCCATTATGCTAAGTTAAAAACTATAACTTATAAAGCATAATGATTACATCTGAACATCACACCAAATTATGTTTTAAGTATGGCCTCCTCAAAACACCAGGACAGCTGTTCACACATTATAGGAAGTGATAAATCATAGTTTTACCAACCTCAAGAGCTCGTATCACAGAAAATTAAAAATGAAAAAAATCATAACATCTTAGGGTGAAGTGCAAACTCAGTCCATAAGGGTTCACGCACATACTTTGCATTACTTGGCCCATGTTGACCCATCAATGGAAAAGGAACTACAGGCAATCTAAAAGCTTGAGATGCATTTAAAATAGTAAAGACCACCTAGCAGTTTACATTTTAACCTTGCCACCTACCTTACTATCCAGGCGTTGGAGGTAGGAGCAGATATATTCGATGCTTGCTCCAAAAGGGTGAACATGCAGAAAAGTTGAGATAATCCCTAAAAAAATGGGGGGAAGGGAGGGTGTTATTCCCAGAAGACAAGGATGCCAGCACAGAATGCATCCTAGGTTCTTATAAGAGCCCTTCTCTATTTTGGAGGGCTAAGTAGAAAAGGTTCTGGACGTAAACTATTCCATGGACAGAACAGCTGTTTTAGGATGATCTAAATAAAACCAAAACATGCACATTCTGAGTGTTTTGCTCTGTGGGTAGAATAAAATGGGGCTCTTGTAGGCTGAGGTGGTTTGATGCTGGAAGGAGTGGAGGGGATATGGCAAGGACATTGAGAACAATAGCTTAGGGGCAAGAGGGAGGGAAGGAAGGGCACAGCTGGTACATGTCACCTCCTCTTTCCCTTCTTCCCTCAGCAATCAAAGTAGAAAGACTGGAGAAACAGGCAAGTCATCAGGATATGCCTCCGGGGCACTGGCCGTTGGGAAGACTGGAGAATGGGCAAGCCAGTAATCTCTGCAGGGAGGAACTCTAACCATGCAAGTTTTGCTATTGCCAAACCATGACTGACCCAATGATTCTGCAGTACTTCTGGAATGTACAAAAACAAAGCACAACCATTTTATTCCTTTGTGCAAATTCCTGATGGAAAACAGTCTGGGGGTTTCCTTACCATCATCCTATAGGAATGCTCAAGTAGCACAGCATTAAAGGAGGAAAAGAAACTTTGTAGGCTACCACTGTTCAGCCATTCTATCCAGGGATTTGGAGTATATCCGCAGTTTTAATTCATATCAGATATGTGCTATGTTTCTGGGTATCATTCCTCATGTCCTTGAGCAAAATCTTGAGAACTAACCACTCCAGACTAGGCCAAGTCTTGAGAACTAACCACTCCAGACTAGGCCAAGTTCACAGCTTGGAGCAAAAGTAAAGAGTTGGAGTTCAGTATTAAACTGGGCCTAGACCATAGGCTTTGCTATAGCATATGTTTGACCACATTCAGATCCAAAGAATCTGAAACCCTGAAAGGCCTCTCGGTCAGGGTGGATCTCTCAGAGCTAAATGAGCTGTGCCTTGTATAAGGCAGGTTCCAGTGTTCCTAAACTAAATCTAGATCCCATGGATCCTGCAGCTCAGTAATTCTTACCCACTAGTAAAGCTTCCCTTTCCAATCTTAAAGGGTTGCAGTGAAGTCCTCTCTCAAGAAGGGTCTCTTTCTCTGGACTCTTTGAGCAGATGGGTGACAAGTCACTGCCCTAAGAGGAATTAAGGAGACTAGCAGAAGAGTTTCTTTCAGCAGCCAACACACAGATAAGCAAGGATTAACACCAGACAAGCAACGATGCAGGAAACAATGCCCTCGTGAAGCAACTACTAAGGAGAAATCCCCACTCCCTCCAATGCTGGCAGGGCAAGCTACGTATATAAATAGGGAGCAAACTCTGTGCTCACTAGCATTACCTAGTTGGGGATTGAAATTTCTGCAAGGAACAAGCAAGCTCAGAGAGCACCAAGGATGCCACAGAATCAGGGGAATTAATATATGGCACAATAGTTGTCTCTTAACAATGTGCTAATTTCTACTTGCTCTTCTCTGCAGACATTGGAATAACTATATTGTCACAAGCAGTTGACTTAATGATATCATGTAAAAAACAGGTTGGAAAAAAAAGCTACTTGATATTTCATTCCCAGATAAAATCCTCATTCATTCTTTCTCACACAGAGTAACAAATAAATAGGTCAACTACATGGAATCACAATGCGTACAGACAGGCACAGTCAGTATTGTACTATCATTCACAAAGTTCAGGAGACACCTTACTCGATTGTTAGGATCCACTGAGTCTTTTCCTCTGTCGGGTCCAGCTGCCAATTCTTGCTACATTGAATTGAAAAAAAGAAAAGTTATAATCCTGAGTGTATGACCCTTAATGCAAAATCCTTCTGCCTTCCTGATGATTAAAATAGGCTTAGCTTTACTGCTAAGTTTAATAAGGAATTTACCAGCAAGTTAACTTGGTTATTTAAGAAAACAAAACTAGCCTAGTAGCTAATCTTTTTCAAGGTGTGTGTGCGTGTGTGCGTGCACGCAGGGACCTATTTTTTTAATGTATTAGTAACGGGTTTAATGTTTCTCAGCTGCTTTGGATTTTAATTTTTATAATGTTTGTAATTGTTTTTATTTTATTTTAATTCTGTTTGTCAGATACCCTTATCTATGCCAACCTTCTATTCCAAATGCTTGGCATTCAAGAAGAAAAAACAGAGGGCATACCATCCAAAGCTGGCTATGGAAAATGTAGGCAATGTTTCTCAACCATGGCAATTTTAAGACATGTGGACTTCAGCATGGCTGGTTGCAGAATTCTGGGAGCTGAAGACAACACATCATGAAGTTCTACGACTGAGAAACACTACTGTAAGGTCGTCAGCTAAGAATGATTCCTACTTTTTCCTTCAGTCTCTCAAGCAATTTGTCAAGCTGTAATTTTTGTTCTTTTGCTTTTTCCAATTCAGCTTCTCTTCTTTCACACTCCTCCTGCAGTTTCAGAAGATGCTGGAAAGGAAGAGAAAAATGCAGTGTAGTGTAGCATAAGTTACTACTATGCCACATAGCAATTTAAATAGTTCCAACCCAGAAAATGAAAAAGTTAAATAATGTACAAATAAACAGAACAAAGGCTAATGTTAGCTTTAGACAAAAGCAAAAACCACAATATCATCTGCTTTGCCCCTTTTTCCCCTCCCATTTTCTTCTAATCTCTTCCCCAGGAAAACTTATTTTCTAGTGTAGCTTACATCCTTCCAACTTGTCTTTTGTGCGTCACCTAGGCCAGTCCTAAAAAAGGCCAAGCCCAGCTGCACCTCCCATCTGAGGGTTTCGGATACTTTAGAAGTCACACAAGGAGATGAACTTTTGCTCCAAGGACAGGACACAAAGGAACCCTTTCTCTACATCAGGAGAGAAGAGAGGACCCCACCTGCTGCATTCCTTGTAAAGTCTGCTGGAGGATTTTCAGCTGTTGATCCTTGCTGGGGTCATCTTCTTGCCCTGCTTTGCCCTGCTCCTGCTTCAAGAGCTCAACTTCGTTTCGGTAGGCATCCAGCTGGCATCGTAAGCTGTTGTTTTCTTCCTTCAGGGCTTCTGTTTGTGAAACTAAAACTGGACAGGAG
>JANHZU010003242.1:78608-96735 GCA_032468055.1 Acrochordus granulatus
TCTGTTTGTGAAACTAAAACTGGACATGAGAAGACAGAAAACTGAGGTTGGCTAGATTCCTTACCAAAAATTTCAGATCAGAGTTCCATCATGCACAAGTATGTCAGGTATGTCTAACCTTAGCAACTTTAAGATGGGTGGACTTCAACTCCCAGAAAATATACTTTTTCTTTTCCTATGTATTTGCAACATTACAGCTGAATCAGGGATAGCTTGGGAGAAAGGTTCAAAAAGGCCAATATGGCAGATATGACTGCATGACCAAAGGCCTGCTCCTATTTTACATTCATCCCTGAGCTGAATTGTGTTAATATGCAAGCACAGATAAGCTTGCATTCATCTCAGAGAAGAGGACTTGGAAGCCCCACAGCATTACAATCAGGAAGCAAAGTATTTTCTACTGTCTATCCTTGATATTCCACAATGCCCATTTGTATAATTCTCCAACTGCATTTTAGGATTTGATTCTTTAACCCTGAATAATACAAGTCAGATAGATTGCTTAGGTAGTTCACTCTTAATGTTTGAGTGACAGGGGCGTAGTAAATAATTATAGAACATGCACAGGTGGATTTTGCTCACAGTTGAATCAGGGCATCTTCACACTGTAATCATTACATGGATACCTGACTCTTCTGTTTCTTTGATGTCAGGTGACTCAGTTTCATCATCGGACATTTCCATCTCCTCCTCTCGTCGAATGTCCATTAGTTCATCATTGTGAAGGTTACGGAGTTCCTAGGATTTAAAAAGCATTTATTAAAATGTTTGTTATGAGCCACTTTGGGTGACATATAAACCAATCTACTTTGACTCATTCCAGATGCATTTCCATATATAAGGAAGGCCACCATGTTAAGTAAAGTGGCATTAAGGGATGTCCTCACAAACATTATTAGAGAACAAAGTGTATTTATTCCAACACTTGAACACCCTTTTTACATTTGCACAGAAATAATTTCAATAAAATCATAGGAAGGTGTACTAGATTCTCTTTCAGTCTACATTTGAAAGAGAAGCACCCACCATGGACAGAGGCTTCTGGGAACATAGGATGCAATTCTATACATATCTAGCTTAGATCCATCTAGTTTAGTTGATTTATAGCAGAGCAAGTTCCACAGAGATCTCCAAAAATTTGGGATGACAGTGGAGCACTTATGAAAGCAAGAATTACAGGATAGTAAGGCACTTAGCTACCCCCGCAAGCAGCAGCTTCCCAAAGTTTCAGGAATTTTTTTCTCCCAGCTGTCAATATATGCATCATTTTAAAACATTTTTTTTTCATAGCACTAAGTCCATGAAGATTCTGAAAATGGCTTGCTATCTTGTTTTGAAAATTTAGCATTATCAAGAAGCCAAACACCAGTCAGTGCAGAGGCCAAATAATTAGAAGGAAGGGGAAAACAGTGTTGTTCTTTTTAATTTTACACACAGAAAAGGCCCCAGATGTATTAAATTGGGGCTGAAAGCTCCTGGAAAGCTACCCCCAAGTACTCTGAGTGGTATGTGGATTTTTTTGTTCTAAGAGCAGCACTACTGCAGGGGAACCTCTGTCCAGAGAGAGTTACATTCAGCTCATCTGGGCTGTTTTTCCATTCTGCTTTTCACTCCAGAGATACAGCTTTTTCAAACCACTAAAAACGCTCAAACTTTATTCACTTTCTTTACTGATTTGGATGTTCTAGCATACATTCCATTGTGTTTTTCATTTTGTTGTGTTTTTAATAGAATTTGCAATGTCCCTATGAGGAAGGAAGTCGCTTTTGCTTGTTTTAAAGAACAGCAGGAAGATTCAAACGTATCTTAAAAATAAAAGAATAATAAGAATTATTATATTATTATTATAAGAATAATTATAAAAGATGTCCTGGCTATAGGCATATTAATTCCTCTCTCGGCTGGATCCATACTTCATAACCATTCCCATCAAATCTTTATTGAAGTAAAACTAACAGTGAATTATTTTAAGAAAAGCCTCCTCCTGAAGTATGGGTTACATGTCAAAACAACTTACCTGAACTCACTGCTGATTGCAATGAACTTCTTCATTCTATGGGTATATGTGTTTTTTTAGTGGTTTGCTAAGAACACAGACCATAAGATCCTTCCAGCACTGCAGTTACTCATCCTTCTAAGGCCAGAGGAAAAGGCTTTTGGTTGACAGCTGTCACTGTGACCCAGGCAACATCAGCAATGCTGTTTTTACCAAAAAATACTGAATAATGGCTTGCACAACACACTTTACCAGGTAAGCTACAAATCTAGTGGCTGCCATTAGATGATAGCATGTCAAACTTGACATCTGTTTGTTCAATGGCTTACATAAATGGTAAAGTTTCCCATCAGTTGTGGGTGACTCATCTCCATTTCATAGCCAAAGACCAGCTTTGTCTGAAGATGCTTCTGTGGTCATGTGGCCACCACCAAGGCACATGGAATGCTGTTACCTTCCCACCAATTTAGCTGGTACCTATTAATCTGCTTGAATTGTTCATGCTTTTGAACTGTTCAGTTGGCTCACCTAACAGATAACAGAGCTCACCCCGTTACACAGCACCTGGATCTTGAACTCGAGTTGCCGACCTTCTGGCTGACAAGCCCAATGACTTAACTGCTTGGCCACTGCAACTTCCTTCAATGGCTTAGCCTGATGCTTATACCCCAGCCACACTGGTATATGGTTATGGTATAACATAAAATCCTGAACTGGATTATCAGTAAATAAGATATATATCCTATATATACACAAAAGGGTGGAAGGGACTTAAACTACAGCTTCCACTATTTAGGATGGGAAGTGTAGTTCAGCTCACCTGGGAGGTACCAGGTTGAGGAAGGATGTCTTAGTGATCTTGACATTTAGATGCTTTTTTTCAAGACATGTCTGGCAAATTCATTTCTCTTGCATACATCCCATAGCAGACACCAAGCCTTATGGTTCAAAATGTCACTTTTGCCGCCAAAGTCATAATCTCAAACCCCTGCCCCTACAAAAATCCTTTAATCCATACCTGACCATGATTCATCTGTTTTCTTCCATTAGAAGCTGGAGACAGTGGAGACTTTAGAGAAAAAGGAACTAGAGCCCTTTACTTCAATCACTGCCACTGTTAAGAGCCCTATCCAAAACTCTGTCTTTGGATGAAACTTTGAAATGAATTCTGAGCAAGTACCTGAACCTGGGGCCTGTAGCACCCTGGGCCCCCAAGGCTTCACTGTCATGGTGCCTGCCCCTGAAATAAGATTCCTATAGGATCCAAATGGCTGGCATTCTGAAAAGCCATAAAAAACTGCCTGTTCTCCCAGGCCTTGTGCAAGGATGACAGACCCCCCTTCATTGGATGTCAGTTGTTAGTGAGATGTTCTGGGGGTTGCCATTTTAGTTCTTTTTCTTTATCTGAGCCTGGTTTTGTTGCTTGCTTGTCTCTGTTACCCTATTTTCATATTATTTTGGTGTATTGTGAATTCAGAGTCATCTGAAGTATTATGGTGACCTGCTTAATTAGCTTGCTAATGTAGATTACAATGAGATAAAACGACTCTGGCAAAATTTCAAATGCCAAAGGAATCCCTATTTTCTAAGCAAGGGCACAGCTAACATAAACCCTGTTTGAGCTTCTGATTTTAAATTTCTCCTCTACCTTTTTCACCCACACTTTGTTATAGCCTCCACCTGGTGTGCATGCTGGCACTTACCTTGCAGGTCCAGGGCTTAACAAATCCACCTTTTATAAGCCATCCTAAAGGCACTACTGGAGCTAAGAGAAATGTATTGGACGGTACCAACCTCAGCTTGCTTGCACCACACGCTGATGTTCTTACGCTGTGCTTTCGTGAAATGATCCCACGCCTTTTGTTTGGAGGCAGAATGGTACACGGCCACTATCTGCTCGACTGCAGGTTCAAAACCAGGCCACAATATCATCCAAGGGGGGAGGGGCAAGAAAAAGGAGTAAAGGAGTAAGAAATCGCATTTTTTTTAAAAAAATGATTTGTTAGAATAAGGTGATGCCCCGGGGGGGAAAATCCACAGTTGCAGAGGTTGCATTGCAGCAGCAGCACAGAGCACCTGTAGGGTTTTGATCTGAGAGGGGTCCAATCAGGGAGAAGCCAGGAAGGGGAGATTGATGAGAAGATGGATGGCAGCAAAAGATACGGAAAACTACGTAAGGGAGAGGAATGCCTTTGAAAACTGAAGAGGAAGGAAGATGTTTGTTGAAAAGCAGATGTTTAGCCAGAAGGAAACTCTTGTTTGCCAAGAGAAGATCATAACTAGGGTTGGGGCCACTCCAGAAGACAGTAATTTCAAGTCTTTCTTGGGTTCAAAACCCTCCTCCATTACTATTCAGTTTTCAAACCAATCTCTTGCCTGCAAAGCTACAAAGAGGGGGCTGAAAGTACACGGGCAGAGCTGATTCACATCTTGGAAGCCAAAAAGAGAGAGTGTACTTTCCAGTGGAGAGTTGAAGTCCACCCATCTTAAAGCTGCTAAGGTTGAGAAACATTGAGCTACATCTACCAGCCCATCTGAAGCCCTGCCAGTGAGTCTTGTAAAGATGGGCTTCATGCTTCCTTTTTCTCCAATGGTTCCTTTCCTCAGTTTTTGGTTGTCTCAGATTGTAGCAGGAGGAAGAAAGTACCGCCTGGGGTAGGGCATCTCAGGGAAGGTACCTCAGGGGAGCAGGAAGGGTCTTTGGAGTTTTGCAAATCCAAGGCCTCTTTAAGGACATTTAGGGGCCTTCCTCCAGCGATGATAACTGCAGAGTCTTTGTTTTGTGGAACTAGGAGGCCAGAGTAATTTTGTATAGAATGATACAGGATGGCTCCTCCCACTTCTTCACTCCCACCCTACTGAGTTAGAAAGCTCAAAGCAGCTTAGCTAGGGAAGTCCTTTAATTTTATCCTCTCATCTACAACCACATGAAGCTGAGACTAGCCCAATGTTATCCAGAGGTCTACCTACTCAGGTGAGGATTTTGCCTTGAATTGAGTGCTGTAGAGGCTGTCTATGAACCTTAGAAAGGGAAACTAAGAAGAAACAGGGGAGTGCAAACTGCATAGCAATGCCAGGGCTGGAGAAAGCTTTAAATGACCAGAATGCAGTTCAGAACATGGAAAAGGAGGGGAAAAATACAACAGAGTTACATTACCTGGAAGTCTCAAACCTTCCAATTAGACAAATGACCTGCAGATCCTCAAATGAAAAAAGGTGTGAAAGGGAGCGAGGGAGGTTTACTAGGCTGTTAACCTACCTTGGTTGTCTAAGTCCCTTTCCAATCAGCAAAATTTTAGGAAGTCTGTAAGAAGCCACATCGCTAAGGCAGAAAACAGAGCTGAGAGAGATTGGGGAAAAACGGCCTGCTTAATTTTAAATTTGCTCCTAGAATTACCAAGAAAGTTGAGTCTGGCAAAAATGGAGCTACCTCCCAGAACTGCTTAGCGACATCACCTTCTGAGAAAAGAGTAGCTGGTCTTCTAATGGGGTGGATGGTTTGGAACTGCATTGACATTTACCAGGCTTTGGTACCTGTCTTCAAAAGCCAATAACCTGAAGAACATGGCCTTCACGTACCTTAGTTCTGGAACAAGCCATCTTTTCAGGCCTCAGTGGAAAAGGAGTGAAGTCACATCATCACCAGAAGGGCACAAACTCTGCAACCTACATACTCCCCCACTCAAAGCGGTCTCAGCTGGAGGATTTGGACTTTGAGATTCTTTTATTTTCTTAATCAGAAATGGGGTTGTGTGAGAAAGACAGGGATCAGGAACACACTCCATGTATTTATCTCTTTGTTTTACAATATTAGAATGGCAGAATCTGTTAGACGTGCACAACAAATGAACCTAAACTTCTTCCCCAAGAAGGAAAATGCATACTTTGGATCTACATCACCTCTGTCTCTGTGTCACCTTCAGTGGGAAATAATAACAAGGAAATGTCCATGCTTGGCACCACTAAGCAAAGTTGTAATCCCCTTGCACTTACACTGAGCAAGAATTCCTGACAAGGCTAGTTTGAATTTCTCCTTTGCTTCCTCCATTTCCTTGTCATGGACCGCTTTTTCATTCATCAGCTGGCGAATGTGGCTGTTAACTGACTGTATCATGGTGTAGAAGCTGTTGGCCGTCCGCCGGTTCACTTCCCCCCTCTCCAGCCAGGCCAGCAATGTCTGAACTGCTTCCAAAAACTTGGCATCAACTGAATGAAGAGGAAAACCCTAATTCAGTTGCAAAGCACTGACTTGTTTATTGGGCACAATTATTAAAGCAATTCATCCCTTTGCAAGGATATTTTAAAAGCACAACAAAGGAAGAGATTCCCCATGGGAAGATCTAGATGCAAGTGCCCACTCAAGAAAAGCAGACTGTTGAGTGAAGAGGTTTGCCCTATAACCAGTTGCAGTGTTCTCTATATTTATATGTTGAGCATACAGAGATAGAGTTTCTGCTTTGTCTGCAGAAAAGTCCTAGATTCAAATTCACAGAATCCCAGTTCAAAAAAAGCACAGAGCAGGTGATGGGGAGATCCCTGATGGAGATTCTAGAGAAGCATCATTCAAAGCTCACCTGCTGCATCATGTCTGATCCAAGCCAAGGCAAATGTATCTTTGTATAAAATGGGACCTCAATTATAAATGGCATAATGGGTTGTGTGAACCAGTCAATTAAGGTTCACTCAAGAAACAAGTAAGCCAAAGCCTTGCATGCTATATGACACCAATCAACCCCTACTAAGTGGACAGATTGTTTAAGATGAGGACAGTGTTATGCTCATGATCGCCTTGCCAATGAAATGTGTTCCAAGTACCTTTTAGCTTTTCAACCACTAGACTGCACTCATAATCTGAATAGTTCACCACAGGAGGTGGAGAAGGTGGATGGAACCGTTCTTCTGTCTTCCTTTTGCGATGGCGCTCTTCTCTGGCCAGCATCCGCTGCTTGCATTCCCATTCATAGAAATCATCTCGGGCTTCAGCAAAATCCACATGGAGACGCCCCGTATCCTTTTTATCAGTGCTGGAACCCAGACGGATGCGATAACCTGAGGAACAAATTACTTAATCTCTAGCAGGATCATGCAGTGTGAATCTTCCATGGCCTTTCACTTACAATGTTGGGGTTTCTACACTGCTAGATAATCCAGTCTGAAGAAATGCACACAGCTATTGCCTTGCTTAGGGAAGATTGCTCTTTTGAGCTTGATATATAAGCGATCAGGAGTTATGCCCAGCTGTGATTCTCAGTGCTTTCATCTTCTAAGATCCTGACTGGCCATAAAGGCTGTAAAACATTTCAAATCAATTCCTTTAATAAGCAGAATTATTACAATTTCAGCCTGTGAAAAGAGGAGAAATCAGTTTGCCAAAGGGGCTGCTACTGCAAGACCAAACCCACTGAGAGCAGTAAAGAAGACCTGCCTAAGGATTCCTAACATAGCTTGCCTTGCAAACACAACTCCAGATACTTCTAATCCTCTCTAAAGCAGGAGCAGGCAGCCAACTTCAGCCAGAGATTGCAAATCACTCCTCCACTGCCTGTCAGACCAGAGAAAAGCTTCTAATTGACATAGTGAATGCTGTGGGCCTTTGGAGGTGAATCCAGGTATTCAGATAGGAAGCAGTTCCCATCTCTCCCCAAAGCTCTTTACCCTCTCAAGGAGAGCTGTAAGCTTTGGAAAATTTAAAAAGTTGATAGCTGATTTAAAAAAAACTATTTCCAAGAACAAGTATGGCAAGCATATTCAAATCCTTTTTCGAGAGCTCCTTTTTCAACAGAGCCAGAGAAAATATTACCTGAAGTCAGTTCCTTTTGGGATTATACTTTCTGTTAGTTTCATCCATACATCAGTTTTTCAATAATCTATACTTTTTGCCAGACATTGTCCAAGGGCTGTCTGCTCTCCAGTTGAGGTTTTTACTGCACATTCTCAGAATTTACCCATAATTTGTAGTTCTTGCAGGCCAGTGTTTTCCAATCTTGGGAACCTTAAGATGTGTGGACTTCAACTCGCAGAATTCTCCAGCCAGCCATGCCCAAGGTTGGGAAACACTGTTGTAGACCTACTAAGCTTTTCCATATACTCTTGTCCTTTTCCCCAAAAATATTATTAAGGAAAGAAAGAGAGAATATGAATATCCTGGATCAGAGAAGAATATTACTATGAAACTTCTGCCCTATATGAATCTAAATACCCAAAGCCCAGAAAAAGAGCCTTCTCTTCTCTGAACAATCTAAAATGCAGCCAAGAAATACTCACCAGACAAATAAACTGCTTTATCCACCATATATTCCTCAGCAAAACGGATATGGCAGAAATGCTTTTTACTCTTCCGAAGAGCTACGATCTCTCCGCACTTCTCAAAAATCTCCACAATGGTCTCTTCTGTCCCATTTTCTGGTAGTCCTCCAACAAACACCGTCTTACATCCAGGAGGTCTTTCCCTTGTCGTAGGAGGAGGAAGATCTATGAATGGCAAGAAATACAACACGGAAACTTTCTGTGAGCAAAAGGCATCTGGTAGTCACCTCTAGATGGCCCACTAGATTCTGCCAGGCATTGTCACCTCCCACCTTCTTCAAAATCTCTGAAACCAGATCTCTGCAACACTGCAGTCTTTCTCTTGAACTACTGTTAGTCCCAGGCAGCCTCGTGGAGAGGTCACTTTCTAACTCCAAGGATTTCCCACATCCCTGCAAAAATTAAAGCAAAACTCACTTGGATTAGGGGGAAAAAGTGTGCAGCTTTTGCAGTGAATAATCTCCTTGGCCACCGGCATGTCTGACAGGATGGGTGGTGGCACTATTCCTAAACCAGGCATCATTGGATTAATTGGTGGGATCCCCGTCATCATTCCAAGGGCAGGATCAAAGTCTGAAAGACACAATGTAAGAGCACAAGAATGCCAGTGAGGATTCCAAGAAGATTATGCATTGGTACAATCAAGAGCCCAAAATTGTGAGATTCCTAAGGTAACAAGCTTGGAAAAGTCAGGCTAATTTTTCAGCCTGGATTATTTCATGAAACTGGTTTTTCTAGTTTTGGAAGACTAGGAGATCTGAAAAAAAGCATCCATAGCTTATCTAGTCACTTATCAAGTTGCTCTCCATCTTTTCTTCCTGCTGTGTATCTAAAATGAATGCTGAGATGCTGACACATTGAACACTCGCTTAGGTACTTTCCCATCTTCTTTTCACCCAGATGGGTTGCTCTTTCTGCTATTAAAAAACAAAGACTTATAAAATATGACTTCTGGGCTGGAAGCATGAAAAACTCCAGTCCACTTTAAAGAAGAGAGGAAAGCAAACTTGAGCTTGAACCAGGCAGAGCAATAGAGCATTTTGCATATCAAAACACTGCAAAAATCACCATGTTCAATATCCTCCAGCTGGAATTTGTATTACAAAAACTAGTTACACATTTAGAATCACTGGAATACTATCAGTGGTACTAATAGTATTGCTCAACAAGAAGTCAAGTATAGAAAACTGCCCATGAATATAAATAGCCCCTGTGCCAAGTCATGGGTTGCAGTCAAGCTAAGTAGGAGAAAAATAAAGAACAATTTGTAGATGGCAAAATAACTCTGTTTATGCTTGTTTTTCTTATTGATATAAGTGAGTAGAAAACCACTGGAGTATCACTAGCACTTTGGCAACTTGTTAGCACAAATGTGCTTATTGTTCATCTTGAAAGGAGAGTTGCATCTTTCAGGGCAGAGATCTCTTGCATTTGGGATGTATTAATTCTCTAAGAGCAATGATAAATGTCACATTTTCACTCTTCTGGACCAAGAATGCTACTTACTAGGTAAAGGGGGATCTGCCGTCATTCCCATTGGAGCCATTCCTAAATTATTCATCGCAGTGGTCCAAGCTGTTGGGTCAGACATGCCCAAGTCCATTGGAGAAGAGTCAACACTCAGAGTTTGGATGCTGTCTGCAGAGAAGGTCAATTTTAGCAAAAGGGCTCAAAATGCTTTTTAACCTAGTAAAAGTTTTTTTTAACTGATATTTTTCTTTGGGGTGGTATGTGCAGTAGAGCCAGAGAGAAAATATATTTGAATAAAGAGTGGGAGTGAACTCCAGCTACATAACAGGAGGTAACAAGATATTCAAAGTACTTTAAGCCATGAGAACTCAATGGAAAATATAGTCTAATAAGGACTTGGTCTTTCCAACACCAGAACTCTAAGTGTCAAGGTTCAAACTCAAAATAGAAATATACAAAATAGATGTTTACAAGTGCCTCTCATGATCCCCTGATGGCAGATGCACAATCCCTACAACACAGTCCATAATCCAGAGTAGTGCACAAGTAGTGCAAAGCCATCTGGCAAAATTCCCTTTAAGAAGGGCTCTTGCTGCCAAACTCCTGTTCTGAAAAGAAGACCCACATTAAGAATAGAATAAGATCATTTCTATTCTCTGGTTAAGTTCAAACTGATCAAGGGACTGGAAGTGAGAGAGTTGCTGTGGTCACTCTCAACTAGAAGACAACAACGCAGAATTCTTGCCTCCATTCGGAATATACTTCCTGTTTCCTCCCCTCAGATTTAGGATGGTTCTCTTCCTGCTTAACAGTGAAGGGAAAGCAATGGGGGCTTTCAGCAGTGCATCAAATCAGATTTTGCACTCCAGCCTTAAGAACACATCCTCCTGGAGAACTGCACAAAACAATTCTGACAACTAAGGAACTGTCTTCTCTAATCAACTCTTCCATAAAAGGCAACTCTATACCAGTTTATCATTTAGCCTATTTCTTCTTTCTTACTTTGTGGCACCATCAGAGTAAATGTTTTGTACTCATGCTCTGTGGCACTATGGGGGTCTTTCCAAATGAGGGGTAGGATAACAAATCCTTCACTTTTATCCAGCTTCTCAAACTGACTAACCATATTAAACCAGGTATACAGATTTATTTTGACTCAAACATTAACATAGTTTTACTTTGTTGATTTCTACCTGACAAGTGATGAGCAACAGAAATCTCAGAACTCAAAGAGTCAATGAGCTAGAAATAACAAAATCTTCCATCCATTCTGAGAAGGGTGTTGGCTATGTTCCTTCGATCTCCCACCTCACTGTCAAAACATCTCCAAGGAACAAACTCAGTTCGCTTTCCACATTCTCCAAATATGCAGCCCAGTTTACCAACTTACCTGGCAGCAGATTAAGTCTCTTTCGCTTCTGGCATGCTTTTCCCCCATTTTCAGCAAATCCAGCCCTGCTGCTGGATGGTAGAGGTTGACTGTTACTAAGGTCAGACGGCAGCTGGTTTAACCCTAAGAGAGATGAAAAATGGGCTTACATTGTGATAACCTACACAAAAAAACTAAAATATGCAAAAGCATTTCAATAATTCTACACCAGGACAGCCATGATAAAACAATATAATCAAGACAAGTTGCATAATCTGAGAAACAGAAGAGAGCTTTAAAAATCTGGGAGTTTCAGGAAGGCTTCACTTGGCCCCTCAAGGAATTTGATCTGAGTATCTTTAGCAAAACTACATAATGAGTAATGTGTCCTCCAACTTTTCTCTTAGTGCCTACTAGGTTCTTTGCCCTCTTATCTTTCTTAAAAGGCTTTTCTAAATAAATAGAAAGCCACAAAGCAAAACATTGTGAAGCAAAATACCAGCCTAGCAACATAGCTATATGTGGAGATGCATTTGGTTCTACACCCGTCTCACTCCAAGGAGCAAGTCTGCCTTTGGGTAAAGGACAGACTTGCGAGTAGGCACACCCACCACACTCTCTCCAAATTTCAAGTGTCCCCTCTACAATAAAACATTGCCTGCCCATGCTCTGGAGAGATGCATTCAATTATCTGGTTTCTGTCACTGAGAAAACAACCTCCTTTATATAGATCCCCTCCAGATTTCAAATCTTCAAAAGCAGCTAGGGAAACATCTCTGACAATTCCCAAATATAGGAATGGGCAACACAATAGTTCCAATTGTACCAACTGCACAGGGATCTGCAAATTTTAAGAAATTATTCACAAATGGGCCCTGCAGCATCTTTCACAAAAAAAAGTCTATCTTTCTCTTGCAACCTTGGAGGAGTCACCAAAAATGACACAATATGGAACTTTCACTGCACTTTAACCTAGGTCTATTCAGCAGCTTTGATTCAGCAAATATACAATGTAAAAGTCATGAGCTGGCCAGTTCTTCAAAGCTTGGAAAGCCACAGGAAAATTTGACTGAAGCCCACACTTGGAGACCACCAATGCCAGAGGAGATACCTGGATAAACAGAACATTTTTGACGAGTTCTTCTTGGGATCAAATACTGAAATGACCCCCGGTGGAGAAGTTTTGCTAGTCCCACCTCAACCAAACCTGACTCTTGCTGACAGAATTTTATATGACGGTGTCAGGTCACATCATGCTAATCCCAAAACTCTCGAGAGAGACAGCAATGAACCTAAGCCATTCCTGGAATGGTTGAAGAGTCTTAGGCACTTCAGAATGATAAACATTTACTATAATAATCAAGCCTGCATTTCCCATATGGAATCAAAACTGAGGAAGTGACCATCTCTTCTCTTGCAAAGTTTTGGAACAGATGCAGTTAGAATGAATTGACAGCCTTGTAACCACTCTTGTATACAACAAAAGCTGTGATCCACCACATCAAGCCAACCCTTCAGATATATATTAATCTTAAAAAGTCTCTGTTTTTTGCTGTTTTCTAAGGACTGATTTGACTTACCTGGAAGGAAAAATGAAATCCTGGGGGAAAAGCAAGGCTGTAAAAGGACATCTTAGAAACACAGCAATCTTTTCAAGAGCTATATCTGGAGAAATATCCAGAAAAAAAGTACTACAAGCAAATCTGTTTGCCAATAACTCTTCGTAGATCACACATGTTCTCCCTTTTAGCATCCATCTAGTCAAGCAATCTTCCAGAACTCTTAATGTAACTGCTTTTCAGTCTTTTTCCATCAAAGATTCCGGTCAGAATGCTCGTATATAGAGATGGACTTTTTTTTTTTACTATTCACACAAATAGTGCTATGTAGTATACGGTAACTGGTTGGTAGTTGATTTGTTCATTAAGTTTATGTACAGCTCTTTCTCTAGGAGATCAAGGTAATATACACTGCACTCTTTTCATTATTTCTTCTCTTTACAACTCTATAAGGAATGCCAGGCTAATCCTATGCCTGTCTAATACAACTAAACCTTACCAAATTCCATGAAATTTATTCCCAACAGTTTAGGTTTCATTTCAGTAAGCCAGGGATAGAGAATCTATGGCCCCCCAGAAGGTGATGAACTGCAACTCCCAGCAGCCTCAGCCAGCACTGGAAATGGTGACCATTAGCATTCAGCAACCTTCAGAGGGATATAGATTTCCTAATCCTACAAGAGAAGATACAAGAGTTAATTAAGTGATAAAAATAATAAAGTACCTGCACAGGTACTTTACAACCTGTGTTGTTAAAAACAGTACAACCTGCTGTTGTTAAAAATATTCGCAAACCAAAAGCAATACTGAAATACCAAAGTACAGCTCCTGCTAGTGATAGGAAAACAAATTAGATGAAAGAATGGACAGATTCCATTAAATTGTCCTGATCAGAGATTTGCTACATTGATAATTGTGAAATCCAATTTTGAGAACTCTGGAAGGGTTAGTAACAACATATTTATAGCTACAGAAGTTTAACACCATGAGAGCAATAGGAGCTACCTATTCATATCCTTTAGCTGCTAACACCTTGGTAAGTAACACATGAAAATAATGCAAAGTGCCAGGAATATAATTGCTGGATCTGAAGCCCCTCATCTATGATGCCTGTATATTTTGGAAACATAGAAATGTGTTAATCAGCAATTAAGAAGGCTGCTTAAGATGGAATATAGTTTTGTAATATAATTGAGCATGTTGGTGGGACAAGGGTCCAAAGAACATCTAACATGTTCATTACAAGCTGATATTCACAAATAAAATGCCCCTGCATTTTTAAAAGATTTATATTGAAAAACTTCAGATGGTCTGCATCAACTTAGAAGAGGATCTCAGAACAGAACTTTCCACCATTTTCAAACGACTCTTAAGAAAAAAATATTTATGCTCATGCTGTTCTTTGGATTTCTATTACCACTTTGCTGATCTCTATGCTTTTCAGCCTGAAGACCTTATAATAAACATGAGTAGTCTATGGACTAAAGTACAGCTGACATAGCATTCTACTGTTTGTTTTAAATATAGCTGTTGAACAAGCTATGGTAGCTAGGTTCAATCCATAATTAAGCCAGAAGCCACAATGATTGATATCACAAATTATGCTAATTCTAAATTAATCAAAGTGCATAGAGTAATGGCTTAGATTTGCCTGATATCAGTGGAAGTTAACCAAAAACCTTTCATCTCCAACATTAGGACATCTTAACCACATACATTAGAATCTGTAAATCCGCAGGGATCTTTATCACCTGCCATCAAAACACCTTAAATTGATTTTCACAAAGAAAAAAACCCTATCATATTTGTAAAGCAAGTTTGTAAAGAATGGAATCAACCTTCAAAATATTGATCCCTGTAAGATAACTATAAAGTTTCCACAGTTATTTGTCACAAAGCATCCCTATGATATAGTGTATGAAACCCAGAACTTAGTTTCAAATAGGAAGTGATTTAAGAAAGCTGAGACATATATAGTATTGTTTTCAGTTTAAAATTTAAAGTTTAAAACCCAAAAGTTACCTACTTTCTTCAACCCCCTTGTGTTTCAAGCCTCAGCTAAAAATGTCTTCTACCCATCATCTAGCAATGTATAGAAACATTTAAAAGGGATGTTAAACCCTGTTCCAACACACATTTCAATGCACAAAGAATCAGAAAATTAAAAAGGCTATGACAAAAAAAATGAAGTTAAAATTATTGAATATGCTTTTGAAGATAAAACTGTCTTGTTAATCCAGCACTGATTTGGAAGTTAAAAGACAAGAACTTTGCCTTCAGGAATGCATAATTATCTATTCAACAGAGTACAGATGTAATTTAGCACTGTCATCTTTAAATGGCATTCTTGAAAAATAAAGGTAATCTGAGAACAAAGATCAGAGATCAAAAACTAAGTAATACACTTGAGGGCAGACAGGCACTCTACCTGGAATATTGATTTTACTTGGCTCGGTTTAACATCACCACTCTTGATAAATACTGCTCAAAGCCAACATTTTGAGGGGAAGACTTCCTGGATTAATCTTGGTTCCCCAAAATTCATATCTTACCTGTAAATTGCACCACAAACATGAGGCTACGCTGCCCAAGTGAACCCTTCAGTCCCAGCAAATATTTTGCTGTATACCCAACAAAACACAAACATCACTCAGGAGGACCACGCTCCAATCCTGAGAGTCTCAAAAAACCAAGTGCCAGGAATAAGAGTAACAAGAGGAGAGCTTAACGTCAATAAAGCCAACTGGAAACACCAGGATGCTAAAGAGCAAAAGGCAGGAGGCTTTTAAAAAAACTGAACTGCTGCCCACTTTTACATCTGTCCTTGTCGATTACCTATCCATGATACTTGACAGATTGAGTCCTGGAATATTATGGAGAAGACAGTCAGAGAGCAGGTGGCGAAGCAATTAACATCATGCTTATCTGTGAATCTGCAAAGGATTTGATTTCGCTCCTCAAATCTCTGAAAGATAGAATGCAGTTGGCAAGCCCTGATCTCGCTCAGTAATTTTGCAAGCAGAGGAGAGGAGTGGAGAAGAGAGGAGAGGAGACAAGAGGAGGGAGGGAGATGAAGATTAGCAATTAGCAAGGGAGAGACAACAAGAGGACAACTATGAACCCTAAATAGACAGACAGACAGATAGATAAGAAAGATTAGATAGGCAGAGCAATCATATAATGAAAATTACACAAATCCCTTTTCATCTTGTTTTCTGCTACAGAAGATACGTTGGACAAGTTAAGGACAAACAGTGTGATTTCTAAGAGGAGAGGTGCAGAGAACTAACATTTTTCACATATCGTATTAGTTGCCTCGAAAACTATCCTTCCTATTATTTTAATTAGACAAATATTTAATATAACAATAAAACTTTCAGAAAAAAGCCATGGTGCAGAAAGATTCCAACAGCTGATATAAACCAAGTAATCAAAAGCATATTAAATATTAAATGGCTAAGATCTTAAAGGAAAGGAAAAATGGGAGGAAAAATGGCAGGATGCTTTGAGTATGTGAATGTTTCTATAAAGCTCAGCAGTTAACTAGGCCTGAGAATACTTTCCCTGAAATTGCTATTAATATAATAGTGAATGGAAATAGAGGAAATGATCTATCTAAAACTTAAAGGTCTTACTATGTGAGTTGGGTCATTGTCAGTTTTTTAAAGAGAACCTACACTCTGCTAATACTTAGAAGCTTAAGCGTAACTTGTGCTCTAAAGGTTTTATCTTTTGAAGTCTTACAATAATCAGGCAAAATGATGGAATAATCCTATTTTGCATATACTCAGAAAGTTTCCTCTATTGTCCAAGTAAGTTCCATTAGACAGACAGACATAGAAATGATTGTATGTATATCTTAATACTGATAATGAATTCCCAGATTAAGGCAGGCACATATTTAGTATTAAAGCCTTCCCCATCCTCAGAGTCTGATTTCAGAGAAATGCCATGCACTCTTCACAGATTAAAATAGGAATATGTGTAACTATCCAGTTCTCATGCCAAGAATACCAAGGTTTCACCATTCACACTATACATTGTTTAGGGTGTTATCCTGCATGGTTTTTAAACCTTATCAGAAGGGTGAAGATACTAAATCTGACATTCTGATCAGATTACACCTAGTTTCAATTACTGCAATATGCTCCATATAGAAAAGCTTTTGGGAACTGCAATTGCTCAGAAGGTAGCAGCAAAGTTCCTAGGTGCTTGCAGTGGATGGCATTATATTGCATCTGTAATGCTTGCTAATATTGTTTCCAGGCCTGATGACAAGGCCTACTGATAATTCTTGAAGTCTTTGATGGCTTCAGTCCAGGACCAAACCTTGATGAAAGTTGGTTGATGGAGATAAAAAAGTTTGGCAAAATCTTATTTTTGGAATGCTTGGCCCTGGATGGCATAATTGGCCCTCTTTCCTTTCTGTTGCAGTAGATATAGATACACCCAAATGTCATTTTACACTGCTTTAATCTTCTAATGCTGTATTGTACAGTTTGAAAAGTAGAGTTGCAAACTATGATGATGAACTCTGAAGTGGACAAACAGAACATCCGTCTTTAAAAACTGAGATATATTGCATGACCAGAGCAGGCAAAAAAGCAGTGAGAGCAGAGGATGAGAAACTGAGAGCCACCGAGCATCTTAGCAAGCACATAAGCGCTTTTACACAGTACTGCATTCAAATTTAGGCATGCTCATCCAGCCATTCAGGAATCAGACCATTACAGCACCCAGTTTGATGCTCTCTACATACGTTGGGTTAAGTATTCCACAACTCACCAAGACAATCGATATACTGATGAGATGAACTCCTTCTGAAGGCACCAGAATGGGGAATGGAGGTCCATATGCAGGAAGGACTTTAGCAATCTAATCCTTCTCCTAACCTCTGGGAAACATTGCCACGCTACTCCTGCAGGAACTCCACAAATTGCCCGGGGTTCTATCTACTGATGATGAAGGTGATAAAAGATGTTCACAGATAATGAGGAGGAGGAGAAATTCTCTGCCACCCAACTCCCACATTCAAGGAGATAGGCTGCTCTAACAGAGGATATAAATCTTGGCTAAACTCAGCCACAGACTTTCACAGGATTTAAATTTGGATCTCTCCATCCCATTTTACTGGCCATTTTTTAAAGCGCCAAAATTGCAGCATCCCTCCCCACAGACTGGTAGTAATTACGCAGACCCAGTGAAGCAGGGAACGCTGCAGTGCAGAAGACCGGACCCGGTAGGTGGACACACCCGGGCACACTTTCCAAGCGCACCAGGACTGCAAACCCATGCTTCCCAGTCCGAGGCGGATCGTCGGGGGGTGGGGGGGGAGAAAACTAGCGTCTCCCAGGCGTGCCAGGACGGCAGCTCCCTTAGTTCCCAGCCAGCAAAATCCGCATGCCCCCTTCCAGATATGCCAGGAGG
>JANHZU010003242.1:106120-120593 GCA_032468055.1 Acrochordus granulatus
ATAGAAACTTTACTATGTGAGGTAGAGCCAGAATGAAGAGGGCAATCAGCCTGGAGTCACTGCACATACACAAATGCCAAAGGTCCAATCCCTTGTGAAGACTTTTAACCTTTTGGGGAGTCCACGAGCTTGGCGGGCAGTTGGAGAAATTAATGTGAGGCTCAAAGGAACAGGCTCAGTCAGTTCAGTTCTAATTAACAGGTTTTTGAGGCTACAAGGTCACAAGAATTTCTCCAACTGCCTGCCAAGCACTTGGACTCCCCAGATAAGGCTATCTGGGTCTTCACATGGGATTGAACCCTTGGCGTTTGTGCACGCGTAATGACTCGAAGATGAACCTCCTCTTCATCCCTCTCTGCCCTTCTTTCTCCCACATCTACAGAGAAAGATCCAAACTTGAAATAAAGAGGTATTTCCTAACTCTAAAAGCTATTAGGCAATGGATCACTCTGCCTCTTGAAGTTGTGGGTGCTCCATCACTTGAGTTTTCAGGAAACCTTTGGACAGCCATTGATTGGGATGGTCTAAGGATCCCTGTCTTGGGGAAAGGGTTGGACTAGAAGACCTTCATGATTCCTTCCAATCCTAAGATTCTAAAATCATCAGCTGGAAGAATGAGAGGAGGTTTAAAATAATACCGAACAAGTGTTTTTCTAGTTTCCGGCTTACTGTCTTAAAAATTCAAGAGCATCTCTGACAAGTATTTATTAGAAGCATAAACTAATAATTTGGTCACCCTTTCTCCTATCACAGTCATAGGGCTGTATTATTGTGCAGTGATAAGACGCTATTTCTGAATGTTTTAATACTTTGTGTGCTATGGCAAATGGTAATAAATAATTTGATCTGAGGATTTGGATAGTGGAATGGAGGTTTCTGCTAATGTGTCCAGAGTCTATCATTCTGTGAGTCATGTCATGAAATCTATTGATGTTTGCATACTCTATCTATTTCTATCCTCCCTGGAAAAAGGTCTGGGAGGGAAGTCATTGAATATGACGCAGAAACTGATTAGTTGGAAATTAGCTTATATGGAAAATACCAACTTCTTTGTAGGGGGAACTTATGTTGGTTAATTGTAGCCAAAAATCAGGAGCCTGGTACAATAGCATATTTTCAACTAACAAATTTTATTAAAAGACATAAGCTTTTACGAGTATCTACATATCAGGCTCCTTCGGATTTTTAGCTCTTATGATGTGAGTTATCCTGCAGTCAAGCAGAAACTACTATTCAGTGGATGAATTTTGAAGATTACATGGGTGATCCTTTCTCTATAGTTGAACTGATTTGCAACAGTTCCAGGTCTAAGTTTCAGTGACATTAATATAACTCTGGAAGATATATAAATGATGTAGCTGGACAGGCAATTCTTATTTCCTCCTTTTAAAGAGACCTGTTGTTTAAGCATGCAGGCACCTGTCCAAGTTTAAGAAACCATGTTTGCAGAAATACATACACATACATCTCAGGATTTGATTCCAATAAATAGTTTAATCGGTTATATGACAATGGAAGGGGGCCTGCAGCAGCCCCCTTGGTTCTCCCTGGACCACAAGCAAGACGGTTGTCTACTACAAAAGCCACATGGTAGTGAAACAGATCTTTGACTCACAGCTCTCTTCATGGAAGATACAAACACAGACCCAAGTGCTCTCCCTTCATGCTCCACCTCACCCCTCAGGGGAAAGCACATGTAACCAGGTTCTGAATACTGTATTTGTGGACCCATCCTCCCCTTCCCCTTAAGCCACACTCCCAATGCTGAGCACTCAGCACAGGGATGATAAAACAAAGTCCATGTAGACCAAATTAAAAAAAAAATCACAAGGATGAAGGAATGGAGGGGAACAGGAAGGGCAACTGGATTACTAATCCAAACAGGCACCTTAAAAAGGGAGCCTCTTCAGCTGCTCATAGGTGATAAAAAACTGCCACTGAGTTAAAGAAATACCTTTCAAGGGAGAATTTTAATCCTTCCCTGCCTCCTCTCAGTCTCATTTCCACCTAAGTACATTTCTAGTTTTGAATTTTAACGATCCTAAGAGCCCAAACACTTACATAGTTAGAATTGCAGAAATCAAGGAATATATTTGCCTGAAAAGAAGGCAGAAATTAAAAGCAATCACTAAATAAACAGCCCTGATTTTTCCTCCACAACTTGAAATTAAATGCTTGCTCATCATCTATGATACTAATGCAAGAGACCCACATTTCTCCTATCCATGAAGGGAAAGAGGGAAAAGACATTGTCCATCACTTCAATGGAAGGGACAAGTCTGGATAGCTATCCCAAGATGAGCTAATCAACACATGAAGGTGCCTTACAAAATTGGCAGAGTTTTCCAGATCACTTAAGCAGGAACTGGATTTGATAGAATCTGACTTCTTAACCACTGGCAAGTAGCTCTTCCCTACCCACTGAAGTGTGTTGCAAAATTATACAACTCACAGATTCATGTGTGCTATCTAAATTAGTGCATCCCAAGCAAAAGTGCCCTATTCAAGTGTCTCTGCAGAGCAAATAGTTTTGGAAGACTAGAGTGACCCTTCAGGTCAGTTAAAAATGTAGAAACTGCCTTTGCACAACAAGTCAAGTTCCCTAAATTTAACCCCAGCTTTCTTCATTTTTATGATTTAACATGTTGTGTAAGCTTGTTTGATTAATCATTTAAAATAACCCATATTGAATAAGTTAATACAGCAAGCAAATTAAATACATAATGCAAATGTATTTTTTAAACATGTAAGTTCACAAACTTACCCAGCTAAATAACAAAAAGGTTTCTGGTATTTATTTACACACAGGTTCACACAACATGCTAAATTAGGTCAGATTGGATAGGGGCAACTTGCAGGAAATTTGCCACAGAAAAATGTATCTACAAAGCTCATGGCTATAACCAACAATTGCTTCAAAAATATAACCCAGCCTTCCCTGCATGATTTTTCTGTCTTGGAACAAAAGGATACAATGATATTCCAGGGACCAAGTCTCAACCAATTTGGCCAGAATCCTTTGTAAAGTGCAAAGAAACCCTCACTTTTCCAGGTCTATAAAGGCAATAAGAAACCATATTCAAAATACATTTTGATGCATACTTTTCCTGCTGTCCCCAGCATTTATTAGATTTATATCCTGCCTTTCTCTAGGAAGTTGAAACATCCCATGAGAGTCTTTTTACCCCTACAAACTGTTTCCACCACAGCAAGAAAAGTAGGGCACAGAGAAGAGAGGCCCAATGTTAATGAGTGCATTTCCCTGACTTAGGGTGAAAATGAACCAGGGTGTCCCACTACTAATCCAGAATCTGAACCACTACACCACATTGCCCGGACTCCCTTAAGATGATTACGCTGTAGTTCTTACCTTTACCAGGCCATCCATTGTTCCCCTATAGAGCTCCACACTTCCCACTATGGCCCGCTGATTCATCATGCGGGTTCGAACGACATCCACTGGATTAGAAGCTATGGCACCAGCGAGTCCACAGGTAAAACTAGAACTAGACACACAAGCATAGAAAATTAAAAGTTGGTGTGCCTAACAGAGTTACTGGAGATTATAATTTCTTTCTTTCTGTGTTGCACTGCTTTCAGAAGAACCCATAAATTAATTCTTTTAAGATGTTGGAGAAAATGTGTGAAGAAAATAGCACATTTCAATTGCATGTAGCAGAATCAACTGTTCGTCTGAGTTTTCCACAACTAACATAAAACTTTAGCAACCGGTAAAATATAACCCTCATCTGCAGATAGCTTTGCCAAAGCAGCCTAAGTCTCTCTTGCTGCTTGTAATTTTTCACACGGGTTCATATTTGTTTTCACCACATTTAAATGCCGTAAGGCCCGGATAATATTAAACTGTAAGTCTTGGTTTATAAATCATATAGCTGGGTTCACATATATTAAGTCAAAATTAAACAAGCCCACAATATGGTTTAATGGAATGCCAAAATCCACCTACTGGAAAGATTGATGATCTCCAGAAATCATAGGGAAAGCTAAACATTGCCAAAAGTTGAAATGTGAACTCGTGACTACTCCATGCCCTCAATTTGAGAAATACATGTCCCACTTTGCAGCCTTAAAAAAATTTGCTCTCTTGAGAAAAATACATTTAGGTTAATCACACAGAACTGTGGCACGTACTCACATAAAATGAGTGAGAATTGTGTCCCCCATGAGTCCTGAAAGTATTAAGTGTTTCTTGGTGATGTCATAGACTGGTAACTCAACGCCTACCACAATAGCGGCTCGCTGAGCAGTAGGAACCACACCCTGGTCAATGAAAAGACAAGAAGTTAGAACAGCTTTAACTACAACATCATCATCAAAAACCCTCCATCTTATAACTTCCATTCAACCCATATTTAACTGTTTTGATGTTTGCAGGCTGTTTCATTTGTTTCTTTTTTAAAGAAAAAAAAGGTTTAGTTTAGATTATGTCTAATCTCAAGATTCTTATCAAAAATCCTTAGAAAAACTAGATCTATACACCTAATTTCCAATCCTCCTTTTTGGCAAAATCCTGATTTCATTAAGAAAATACAGAATATGTATTACAGAAAATTAAGAAGTTTTATTTTCTATATATTATTCTGGTTTATGTTATTTTTCTTTCTTTCTTGGTAATTCTTTATTCAAGGGAATTAGGGTCTTATTTGCTCTTCACTGGAAATTAAAAATAAGGAACTTTGGTGAAGGACATTTCAACTGAGAACCAGTATTAATACTCTAGAGATCTCTTTTCCAACTTTTATTTTTTAATTTTTGTGACTATATCACCATGTTTAGGAATTTCTTTTATACACAATGGTGACTCTAAAAATTCTAGACTTGGCCACCTGCTGTTACATCTATTTAAGGGCTGAACTCTAAATGCAACAACAGTGTTCAAGCTGATGTAACAGCAAGTTCAAGTCTCCACTTAACTGTGGAAGCCCTAGGAAAGTTTAAGCCAGTAATACTCTCTCTCAGCCTAACAATCTTACAGCATTACTGAAGCGACAATGAAATGAGGGATAATTCTTGAATGCTACAGTATATATGTGAAGTCGTAGGTCACCACCCACTTTGTTTTAGCAAATTTTTAATGACCATATTTATCAGTCTCTGTATTAAGATTCAAACAGAAGAAACAGGAAATATGTACATAAAATTTAAAACAAACACAAATTTCAGAACAAAACGGTTTCTTCAGGCAAACATCAGTATTAAATAGTAGTAAATACTTGCTACTTTACCCTATGGAAGCTATTTTTCTGCTTTTTCCTGTTTTTGAATACTGCATACAAATTTCCTGCATATTCTGGTTGTATTCTAGAAACTAAGACATAATTATTTATGGTCATTATACCATTGCTAAAACAACAAATGTAATGGTGGCCTAACACTTTTTCACAGTACTATACCTTGAGCATATAGAGGAAAATCAGAATATAAACGCAATAACCAAAAATAAGATGTTAGACAAGCCTCCTCCACATTTATCTTTGGAAGCAACAACAAAACACATGGATAGTCAGAGGGAATATAAGAAATCTTACCCTCCAGAGGCCCCGAGTGCCTTCTTGCTGGTAGATGTCTATGAAGCTTCCAATCATGCCCCCCTGGAACAGGCTGCCCTGAGCTTGCATTCGAATCTAAAAATGAAAAGACATCTGCAAGGACCTTTGTTAGCAGGGAAATCCATGGAAATATGAGAGCCACCTATGACCCAATATAATTGCTTGGGAGGACAAGGTATTAAACATGAATATTCCCTGCCTTGTAGGGTAACTCAAGCTTCTATAAATGATTTTCTGCTTTCTCTATAATCATTTGCTTTATACCATTCTGTTTCCACCTGCTGCGGGAAATTAGAGCTTCTAGAATCCCATACTAGCATAGACTGCGAAAGGCCACCTGCTAGGCTTCAATAGCTGGATGAGATCCACAAGATCATGCTCTTAACAGTTTCAATATAGAGTGGCACTGCTAGAATTATAATGGTATAAGTTGGAAAAAACCTGTGCGAAATGCAATACAGGTCATCCTTGACTTATGACGACAACTGAGACTAGAATCTCCATTGCTAAACAATGCAGTTGTTAAGTAAATACCCAACTTTACCACCTTTTTTGCTGGGGTAGTTAAGCAAATCCAGCTTCCTCTATTGACTTAGCTAAAGGTCAGAAATGGCAAACATATGACCTGTCATAAATACATGCTGGCTGCCAAGCGCCTGAATTATGATTTTGTGACCACAGAGATAATGGGATGATCCTAAGTGCAAAGACTGATTGTAAGTCACCTTTTTCAGTGCCATCAAACGTTGGTCATTAAATTAATGGTCATAAATTGAAGACTATCTGTAATCCAAAATAATCTAGATAGTTGGCTACCTAGCTTCCACCTGCATAGATAACATATAGGTGAACTCACCATTTCTCTGGCTAATTGGTCCCCATCCCTACTGGTGAAGCATGAGGCCAAAGCTAATGATAATAAAAACAGTATTCCTTCCTTCTTACAATCCACCAAGCAAACTGCCAGGGAGTAAAAAAGCACCAACAGAACATGGATGAGCACAGACAGCAATAAGCATCCAACAAAACAGACCCCTCTTACCTTTAGTACATCTGTTGGATTAGCCAGAGCAGAGGAGATCACCCCTGAAATCACCCCACAGATAACATTGATCAATAACGTTTCATCTGCAATTAGGAGGAACAAGATATAACCCAAACTCTGCTTAAGAAGAAAAAGCAACAGAAGTAGATTTCAGGAAAGAAAAAGATGAAAAGAATATATATATACTGTTTGTTAATGGAAAAATCAGGTGCTCAGATTTCCTAACCATTTCTTCTTGTACCTAAGGATCATGGATATATTGTATATCTGCAAGATTCCAATCAAAGCATTTTTCTAGATGGTTAAAGTAAAGCAGGAAGTAGATTATGCATTTCCTTGCTTTTTCCAGAATTGTTAGATTCTTACAGAATGCCACCCAATCCCTTAAATTTCCTGGGGAGTATACGCACAAAGAATTTTTGACACAGATTCAGTAGAATCTGAGAGCTGGAACTAAAAAATCCAGCAGATGTGATTAGGGAGTTAGTTCAGAAAGGAAGAGCCAAGTGTTAGAGCAGAGTTAGGCTGGGAAGGGCAGGGGTACTGACCGCAGCACTCTCCAAAGAGACCGGGTCACTGGCTGCCCAGGGCCTGCAGGAAAACAAACATTTAGGACATAGTTCCATAAGCAGAGACCACAACACAGCACATGTGATAGTGTAGGCAGAGGCAACTTTGCTGGGTAATAAAAAGACAGGCAGGGAGCATAACACATGGATCTTTATCAATGTGACATTCCACTGGTTTGAATTGTGGAACAAGCATCAATTCAATTCAAATTATTGAATTCAGATGTGTGCTTTTAAGAAGAAAAGCAGTGAATTCTAATCTTCATAAAGGAAAATAAGAGAACTATACACACAGAGACTTGATCTAGATTTATGCGGATGACAAAAAATGGACCAAGTAGCCGGAATGAAGGCCTGAACTTTGTTTACTGCAGCTAATTTACTGCCTTTGTGACAAAGCATTTCTCTTCACCTTATCAGCTTCATCTAGAAAAACATACATTTTCTCTAATAGAAAGATCCTTGCAGGCTTACTCTGGCGTGCTCTACACAGTTTCTTGCTTCACAAAGCCACTATTGATGAAGACTGATAATAAACACCATTTGGGGCCTGAGTGCAATGAAACAAGTGACAATACATCCCAAATTTATAATCAGAAGGATTGAGACAAGAAAAACATAATTCACACTCCCTCAGGAAAAAATAAGAAAACACTTGATACAGAACATAGGTGATTTCTATCCCACCTTTATGTTATCTTTTGCATTTTTAGTGCTCTCTTTGCCCATCTTGGGAATCTGACACTCCAGAAAGCTCATGTGAGCCATAGCCAGATAAACTGATTGTCCAGACTCTTAATTATACCTGACATTTTATAGATTTGTGAGGGAGAAAAAAGATGCACAATATTTTCTTAGCATACCAACCTTCTAATCGGTTCACAAAAAGTCGTTTCAAACTCTGGTATATACCAATCTTTATGGTGCCATAAGATGCTTGTCTTAATAATGCTGGTGCAATCCTACAATAGACAAAGAACAACAATGACCCAGTTAGGAAAAGAGCAACGCTCCCACATTTCATTTAGCTGAGTTCCACAACCTCAAATTATATAACTCTCACTATGAGGTAGCTTTTACGTGAACCCAACTATATAGCTATATATAGCAGGGAAGAAGCTATGCATATAGGAGAAGAACAGAGGGGAACTGTACTTACCCAGAGTAAAGGGCCAGAATGCCTTCTTCTCTGGAGATGCGGAATAAGGCATGAAACATGCCCCGATATTTGATCTCTCGGAAACGGGCATCAATGCTTTGGCCTTGGACTTGAAGTCGTGTTTTGGTGAGATCCACAGGGAAGGTCCCTAGGAAAGAAGAAGCCATTGAATCCCTGAGTGATATCTAAGAAGTGATCTAGTGACTGTTCCGCAATTTGTAGGAGTGACTAGGGTATAGTCGTAGACCTGCCTGTTTTCTTAGAGCCCGAGGGGGTTGGAGATTTGCCAAATCATCCATCTTGATCTAGTAAGATCCTTCATTCCACAAGTGCCCAAAGAGCTGTAATCAGTAGGATTTTCTTATGATCTTTGTAACAGAACGTAACCCAGATTCCCAGGAGGAGGGAATGCAGTGGACAGTGAAGTTTAAATAATTTGGTTGAGAGGAAGACAGTCAAGTCTCTTCCTCGAAGTTCTCAGAATGATGCAAGTAGTTTGCTTTAGTTTGGCAAGATTTTGTTTATAGGAGAACAACAAGAAACAAAACTGCTTTGAAGTAAGTCTGCATGTCTTTCCTGGTTTTTGAAGCCTGAGAGTTTTCCATCTTAAGTTCTATCCAGACTCAGATCAAATGATTTTCAGAAGTACAGTTCTAATGGATACCACTCTATATTTATTTATTAAGAAAATGTACATAGCCACCCAACTCACTCGTGGTGGTTTTGGGCAGCTTAAGAAATACAAAATCCAATAAACCCTCGCTCCCCCGCCCCCCGCAACAGCAATCAAACCAACCACTTGATGGGCTCCATGTCACCCTTTTGAAAGAGCATCAAGATGGGGGCCAGTCTTATTTCTGCAGGGATGATATTCCACAGGGAGGGAGCCACCACGGAGAAGGCTCCCCTTCTTGGTCCCACTAGATGGACCTCCTTAAGAAGGGGAGCCGTAGCATACCCTCCTCCCCTCTTTGGCTTAGCAAGGGTTCCTCTGTGAACATTTCAGCGGGACAGTTACGGCATGCTTCGCATCAGCTCCTGGGACAATAAGTATCACACGCATTTACCCAGCAAGAACTCTGGCGCCGGGATGTTCTTCTCCAAACTAAGCACTGTCCAAGGTCAACGACTGGACGGTGAGCGAGGGGAGGGGGGCCGGACCAAGACCTGCTCTGCTCAGCGGGCTTCCCTCGCAGCGTCTCCGCCGAGAGACACGAAGCCGCCAGGCCGCCTTGAAAACGCCAGGAGAGGAGCCGGGCTGGGGCGTTGCTGGGCGCCGGGAAAGGGCGTGGCTTACGGCCCGGTAATTCGAAAGAGGTGGCGTCCGAGAAACAGCGCATGCGTGCACGGCCCAGCCTTTTCCCCCCTCCACCTTACCCACCGAATTCGGCCACGAGCGAGGCCAATCCTCCGTACACGAAGGGCTTCCAACTCAGGGCGGACATCGCGGCTGAGGAGGAAGGGAGCCGGCGGGCCCCCTCCCCCGTTTCCCGGTGCAGCTTCGTTCTTCCTGCGCGCGAGCCGCACTCCCTCGTTTCTTCCCCGGCAAAGAGAGGACGGCGCAGGCGGCAGACGGGAAAGGCCAAAAGTATTACAAGGAAAGGGGTTCGCCCTCGAGAGGCTCAGAAAACGCAGAGGAGAATTTCGAGGCTTATGATTGGATGAGCCGCCCGGATGTGCTCGTGGGTTGGAGCTAAAGTAGCCAATGGCAGAACCCCAAAGTCTCGCCTGAGCAAAAGGCGCCCGCCCAACCTCTTTCCCCTGCAAGGTGTTCTCCGCAAGATCGGGGGGCGTGGCTAGCAGGAGAGAGGGGCGGAGCCAGAGGGGAAAGGGTGCTCAGCTCTCGCCAAGGGCACCGTTCCGTCATCCGCAAACGGACCAGCAAGAGGTACGCAGCGGCCGCCTTTGGGTGGTCCTGGCGGAAGAGCAAGCAGCAGCTTCAGAAAGCGCCTCCAACTGTGGTAAGGGAGATCCCGCTTCTTCAAGCTCCCCGATTGGAAATCACACCCGGAGGGACCAGCAGTGACGCAGCGGGATGATGATCTCAGGAATAGGACGGAGGACCTGCCGCATTCGCAGGGGCTCAGGCCAGCCAGCTACAGACCAAGCAGATGTCTTCACACAGCAGGCAAAGCTTGGCTAGCTTTTTCTTTTTGTGGGTTTGCCCGTTGTGGATTACGGTTCAGTAGCGTGTGGCCTCAGAAAACGAGTTAATGCCGTAAACAGTTATTTGCAAACATATTTCAGCTTATCGCACTATGGGTCCTCCCAATTTAGCAGCACTTGCCCTCTCCTGCCAAAGTTGCCAGGGTCCGTTGAAGACAAGGAGAAATGCATCTTCCCTTCTATCGATAAAACAATGCTAATTCAGTTGTTAGTAGCATCGGTGCCTTCCTGGCAATTCCAGTTAATCCAAAGTCTTTACTTAATAGGCAAATGAAGTTAACAGAATTTCTTTTCGTTACATTTTTAAGGGGAACTAGATCTCTTAATTACACAGACGTAATTTTTATCCAAAACCCAGTATCTTCTGTAAAAATCTTCTATGTTGATTAAATATGTCAGATCTTAATTAAGATAGAGGTACACTATTTGTTGTATTTGTCCTTTTGATTATATACCAGGGCTCACTCCCCAAAATGGTGGTGGAGCCAAGACAAATTAATGAAACTGATTTCCACTATTTTTAAAATTAAAAGTAAATATAATGGATGCATAATATAGAAATACCTTTAGTCTGTGTCTTTAAGAGACCCTGCTGAAATATTCAGAATACAGTTTGCTAAATATAATTTGGAGCTCTTTAAAAGTCACAACAAGCCTTTCAGAGCCTAAATACAGCCTCAGCTGGCATTTTTCTTCTGCTCAATCTATTTGTATTTAATCAATCTGTCTCATTAAAGTTTACCAGCAGAGAAACCAAATACTGTATAAAATTATGAAGATGCAACCATCAAGGAACAATAATGCAATCATCACCAATTATAACTGATTACAGTTTTAGTAGATGCCAAGATGAGTATCAGCCAAGCCACTTGGGGGAGGCTGTTCTGCAAGGTGAGAATCTCCCCCCAAAACATTATTGGTAGGTTCCTAACCCCTCACTTCATGTAACCTTTGCACCTCCACTTGGGAGAAGGATCCAGGACTTGAGTTTCATATGGAGAAGGCAGTATTCAAGAAATCTGGGAACAAAGGCTTATGGGACTTTATCAATTACAACCGACACTTTGAACTGCACCTGGAAGCCAGTGCAATGCTCAGTGTGTCAATTTGACACGCATATAATGTCAATTTAGTTTCTGACTAATATTCAAAAGTAAGTGCATGTAAAACGTATTCATTAGCTTGTCTAATGTGATAAGGGCCTAAGTACCATTTCCCAGGTCCTTCTGCTCCTGATAAGGCTGCAACTGGAACATCTCCCTAATCAGAAAAAAATCAGCTACTGCTGCTGCAGATAGAAACAGAAACAGCATATTGTATGCATGTTCCATCACTGCTAGAAAAACAGTGTCTGAAAGAAAGAACAAATGTAGAAAAAAAGGTAAACAATATGAGAAGTTGTGACAGAATGCAAGCTAGCTGATATATATACATGAGAGGAGGCATGATAGATGTCTGGGCACATGTGTGTGACCGGATGAGTGGATGAAAAGAGATAAGAACAGACAAAGCCCACACTTTCTGTTTTGCCCCAGTCCACTGCAGATATGCATATCCTCATCATGTAACTAAAGGAATGCAACCCCTGACTGGAAAAGGCCACCCATCCCTTGCTGTACAATTATATTGCAACTTCAGAAGGATAAATGCAACAGTCCAAGCAGCAGAAATGAATTTGGCATGGGAAGCTGCAAACCATGGCAACAGTTCAAAGGTAGATTTATTAAGCTTAGATTTTGAAGTGGGAGTTGGAAGGCTTGTTGCAAATTGCCGCTTTGCATCTGGAATTCTGGCATTTGCTGCAACTGGAAGGCAAAAGAGCAGTTTGATTTTGTTTTGGTTTTCCCTTCTGAAGAGAAACTACTGCTCCAAAGAGCAAATCACAAATTTTTCCTCCGTTTCCAAGGTTTCATGCTATACTCTCCTCATCTATCTCACAGAGCCAGTGTTCTGACAGGACAATCTACAACAGCCCTTTCTCACGTGCAAGGAGAAGCACAGCAGTTAATAATGGCTCAAGGACTTCTCCTGGGAAGGCCTGTCTCTGTTTTCTGAGCGATCCCGTGATCTTTGGCTTTTTGCTGTGTGCTGCCTATCTTTGCTGGCCTCCGTTTGCTTGTGCTTCTCACTGAAGGGTGTTCTGCGCTCATGCCTGTCCCTCTCTGTGCCTCTTTCTCGAGATCGCTCTCTCCCACTCTCATATGTGACCTCTTGCCCTTGCCTCATCCTGCTTGGGTGCTGGTGTCCAGATGTGCTGCGCCAGGTTTCCTGGTTTGGTCCAGCATAGTGGTCATAGTGCAGCTCTTCCTTTTCCACTTTAATCTTGGATTTGGGATAACGCACGTCTGCAGCAGGTTCCTCTTTCAGATGTTTCCGATGCTCTCGCTTTTCTTTTTTCTTCTTTTTCTTTTTTTCTGTTAGTACAAGTATAATCTATTTAATTTTTGTTTTAATTATTGTTTTGATGTTGTTAGCCGCCGAGAGTCTTCAGATTTCGGCAGCATATGAATTTAATAAATAAAAAACAAATAATCAAAAGGATTTCCAAAAACATCTACTTCATAGGCTTTTCTATGCCTGCTTGTATTTCCTTTCCATCTTTCCAAAAAAAAATATTTCCTAGCTTTCAATCTGCATGCCATTTTCTTAGTTATTTGGTAGGAAATGCTCCTAAAATCATCATGCCCCAATATACTGATCTTTTTGCTTTAGTTTTGTACTTCTTCTTACCCAAAAATGATCAGCATTCTCTATTTGGTTTTTGCAATATTTACACCTTTTAAGATACATGGATTTCAATGCCCAGAATTCTGAATGGGGAAATGTGGGAACTAAAAAACCACAAAGTTTCTCAAAATGAGAAACAATGTTCTATTTTTTATAACACAAATCTTTAAAAATAAGAAATCAGCCTTTTCTCTCTTATCCCAAGGTTCTTTTGGTTTTCTTCAAAACACTCCAGTTAATCAAGGTTGAAACATCACATGTAGAATGGTGCAAGTACCATCCACTCTAGTCAGCCATCAAACTCAAAAGCCAGAAAAATAGGATTCTGGACTTTCAAAAATGCTTTTACACTGACACATTGCATGTGCTGTGGATTCCTAGATCTGGAAGCTTCCCTTAATTTTAAAATGAGAATTACATACAGCACATAAACATACAACAGCCTAGTTCAAATAAGGCACATTATACAGTAGCACGGCATGTTTTGTGAATCAAATCAGTTGTGATTTAATCAAACCATTAGCTTCCCAAATTGTGTAACTTTGGCCACAGAAAGAAAAGACTCCTCACCTTTCTTGTGCCTTTTTACTTCCACTTCATCTTCTGAGGATTCAGCTGAACTTGGAGGAGGGGTTTTAACACCACATCCTTTCTCTCGGAGGGTCTTTGTAACCTCATCAATGTCCTCATAGTCTTTTGGTGGGCGATAGTTGGCTACATGATCCACACGAATTGTCCTTCCTTTTATCTGTGGGCATTATGAAATAACCACAATTTAAGCTATCAATGTTTTTCCTCATTGAAGTTAGGCCTTCAAATATAAGCAAATTAGGATTTTGGCTTAAGAGACTATAAAGCCCAAAATAATTTTTTGACTATTATGAAAGAGGCTTCATTTTTTGCAGGTATGAGAAAGAGGACTTTCTGCCTGCTATTCCCTTTCTGCCAGAATCTCCGAAGCCCTGCATACATTCATTACAATACCTCCTTTCATAAGAGGCCTTGATGTTCCTCAATATACACTTTGTGTAAACTTCTATCACAGCCCAACCAGAGCAGGAAAAGACCCAACAGACTGCCGGACTTTTGGCATTTCTAATGGCTTAACTAACCTTTATTCCATTAAAGTTATCAACTGCAAGAATAGTCTTAACAGTTGAACATCAGACACTTGGAATTAAGTGGGCCTACTCTGTTACTGCAGGAATCAACAGGGCACACATTTCCATTCATTTCA
>JANHZU010003243.1:13261-25980 GCA_032468055.1 Acrochordus granulatus
TACTTATCTAATCGTAGTAAACTTTCACCTTGAATATGGAGACTGCAAGTCTGAGGACTGGTAATAAATCACTTATTTCTTTTCCTGCCCCAACACATGAATGAAGCATGCAGCTAATGGTTCATAGAAACAGGACTATCGTGCTTGATAACTCCTGAACAGGTTACTAAAACAAATTCAGAATCCTGCTTGCCTCGTATTCTCTGCGCTTTCTTCTCCTGAGAAAGGTTCTGCACCAGCTGTGATCGGATTAATTGCATTCTTCCATAGATTTGGGGTTCCTGAGTGCCTATTTCTAGGGTTCATTGAAGCAAGCTGCCAGGAGTGGCCATCTTCATTTGTCCTACTCGAAGTGCAAAGGTTTGCTGTCCAGCTTCTTGGTGTGTGATCCTTCTTGGATCACAGCTTCTTGGCTGTAGTTTGTGGCTTTGGACACCTGTAGACACATGCTCAGGAATAAAAGGTGATGAGAGCTCTTCCAGCAGAACAGTAGTTTAAAAATAAATTGATGCTGGTCAGCTCTGACCATATTGGATGACTGATGTCTTCATGCCTAGCTCGGAGTATGGTAACTCCAGCGATTGAGTGAGAATCATTTTGAGGGTCGCAGGATGCCCTCTGCAGACTCACTTGCCTTTTATTTGTTCCATAGTTATACACTGTAGGCTTGGGATTTTGGATTTGAGAAAAATCAAAAGAACAACAGGACAGTTCCTTCAGGTACATTTGAAAGTTGCAAATACTTTGGTAACTAATACTGAAAAACACCGTTTAATAAGTGCAAAGAGCTCAGTAATCTTAATATATTAAAGTCTCCCAAACTTCACTCACCATAACTTAAATGTGCTTGTTAAAAATAAAATAAGGTTTTTGCCACGGTCTTTCTGGAAGGTTGGTTTGTTTCCAACTTAGCTGGGCTGATATAATGTATTGATCCTCAAATCTTAATTTTTTTATTGCCTAATTGAACATCAATAAAGTTGCTATGCATTTGCAATATTAACTATTATGTTACGTTTTAATCTTTTAACTTCCTTGTGTTGTATTTTATGCTAAAATGGTTGATATTTTGAAATATCCGGGGATATACTTCAATGCAATAATGTCCTGTTGAGTTAACAATGAAGATTGTTCTTGAAGTGGTAGATAGCCTTTATGGGAATCAGCTGTTGTGAAATAACCACAGACCAGCATTTGGTAGTGTGTCAATGAATTTGGTAGTGTAGCTATGAAGGCTAGTATGTGTCTGTAGTTTAAAAAAAATTAGAACCATGCAGGCAATAATTCTTCCTGTAATGCTATATAACAGCAAAAGGTAGAATCTGAAAAAGCAAGATAAAAAAGGGTTTTGTTACTTTTAAACTTGGGTATTAGATTATGTATTCCTGAGAATACCATGAATATCCAAGAAAATAAGCAGATCCAACAAGTCAACCCAGAGTTCAACTGAAGACCCAAAGGCAAGGCTCAGGTAATCATATTTTGCACACATTGTGTAAGACCTGGTTCTCTTGAAAAATATATAATGCTGGGAAAGGTGGACGATAAGGATGACTAGCATGGACTCAATTACAGCAGCAATGGGTACATCATTAGAAAATCTGAAGGATTAGGTTGAGGACAAATGATCCTGAATAAAATCCTTCCATATGATCACTACAAATCTTCATCAATTTGATGAAACATACCTTCTCAGTAATGTCCTGCTGCTCAAAATCTTTCTGTGATAATTGATGGACAAAGAGCTTGAAAGAAAATTTGGAACTTTGCTACCAAATAAGTTGAGAGAGGCAGGAATCTTATACACACAAAGATGGAAAGACACTAATTCCCACAATGGAAGAATGGGTGGTAAAGGTGATGGAGTTGGCAGAGATGGCAACATCGACTGTTCTAATTAAAGAGAAATTAAATTTACCTAGTTTTGTTCCCATTTGGAAACCACTTCTGGATTTTGTACTCGAAACTGAATAAAAATGAAACTCTAATTTTAAAGTTTTGACGATAAGAATGATTTTGCTGTTATCGAAATGGCTCAGAGCCATTTGTAAATGTAAAGAAAAAGGTTAAGGCTGCTACTTTTGTGTTCTGCTGCACTGGAAAAAAAGTCAGAAGTCACTACTTTTTTTCTTCCTGTTTTATTTCTTTTTGCACACTTCTTTTTCTCTTTAATTTTCTCAAGATCTGTTTGTATTTTATCTTTTCATAAACTTTGATCATTTTTTTTAAACTTTTAAACTTTCGGCTGCAAGAATGTATCTGTGCCATGAGAACTCATCGATCTTTTAAATACATTTGTGCGTCTGAAAAAGTGAGCTGTAGCTTATGGCTGTTTGTGTTAAAGAGAATTGGTCAATCTCTTACAGTGCTGTTTTGGGTTCAAAAGATGAATTCACCCTACGGCTGTTTATTATAAATATTATTATAGATTTAGCATGTGTGCCACTAGGTGCTGCTAAAGTGCTACATTTAGCTAGCTCAACATTATGGTGATTCTAGGGAGGCAGAGATCAGGAATATACAAAAAGCTTCCTTATTGAGCTAATTCTTGTATGTACACAGCATACCTTACAGCATAGGCCACATAGTTACAAGTAGGTAACTAGGGCTGCAATTAACCTGATTTTTTTTGTTGGGGAGCAGATGAAGCAAACTGAGTAAGCCACGGTATCCATGTCGTAAAACCATTTAAACGTTGTTTTATTGAGGTTTAGAAATGCTTTAAAGTTATTTTAGGGCTCACACGACATCTTTTTTGGGTTTCCCATCTCAAAATGATTTTTGTCACTGACTTTCGAGATTGTGCTCTCAGAGTCAGTCTGGTAAAGTTTAACAGAAAAATGATTTCAGAAGTTGTAAATTGGCTTGAGCTGCTTTGAGGAAAATACCCATTCAGAAGACCAATGGGCCTAATAGTAATGCCTATCTCAAAAAGCTGAGCAGCAGTTCTCCAGAGCTTAAGGCAGAAATCTTTGTTCTGCTTTTTTTTCCAAAAAAAAGTGCATTGCATACAATGCCCATGATCTGCCTCAGAAAGGTGGAAGATTCTGGAATAGTATTTCCTTGTTGAATTTTGAAGAAGCTTGTGGCTAAAAGCATCTTTGCTAGTCAATATCTGAATCTGAGACAACCACTTAAGTGATGAAACTTCATGGAATATGGCCATCTGAAACGACCATGTAGAACAATATTCAGTGTTGAATAATTATAATTATTTTGCCGATTGCAACAAGCATTGAACTGAAATATACATATTCCAAAGGAAACCATTGAAGATAGTTTATAACAATAGACAATGGGTATAGATAACTACTGTATATATAGGGGTGATGCTTCCCCAGACAGAGTTGGTGCACAATTTGGGGGGTCCTCCTGGCTCCTGATTAAGGAGCAGGTGGCAGCCATAGCTAAGGAGGTCTTTGCACAGATACATATTATGTACCCACTGCCTCTATTCCTGGACCAGGAGAAAAAGTTAATAAAACGTCCTGGAGAATTACTATAACTGAGAATGGGATCACTGGATCATATTTTGTTACAAGTGGTGATAGCAGTGATCTACCCTAACACTGGCGTTGTCAGGATTATACATAATAAATAATACATGATGTGTTTTGAACACTGGTGTTTTTTATTATTTTTCAGAGGAAAACTTGTGAATTAGAAAGTATACAGGAAAGAAAACTATTGCTTGAGTCATAGTCTGGGCACTCAAAATATCTCCACATAAGGAATACCAGTATGGCTGGTATTCCTCATTGTTCCAATAAGTGAGATTTGTCTTCATCTCACCATTTAAATATTGCCATGCCACATTAGTCATGGGTAAGGATGGGAAGCAGACGGCTGCCTTGGGATGCAACTTGGGGAGTGGAATATTTGGGCAAGGATTATTGCTGGGCAAGAGGATAACTAAGCAGCACTGTGAAATTAAATAGAATTTATGGGTGGACCTTGGGCAGATAAGGAGAGGATCTGCCAGGGACAAATTCCAGAAGGGAAACTGTGTTTGGACAGCAAGAAGAACAAATAGTTCAGCACTAAATGAAGTAAAACCAGACTGCTCACTGGAACAATGCTAATACTTACATGTTTTGGACATATATTGCAGAAGCAAGAATCTTTAGAGAAGATTCTTATGCTTCGAAAATCAAAGGCAAAGAGGCCAAGAAAAAGCAAGTGTACTACATATTATAACTAATATAATTTATTTTATTTATTAGACTTGTATGACACCGAAATCAAATGACTCTTGGCAGCTTACAATAAAAACAGTACCACAATAAAAACCAATAAAGTCCATTAAAACCTTTAAAACAAAAAAATGGACCAGACCGGGAGGAGAGGAGCAAAAAGATATAAAAACATATATATGGGGAATGGAGGCAACTACTCATCTACCAATCACCTCCATGATGATGACTCCCCATTAGAGCCCCATGCCAGGTCTTAAAGCCCTTTCGGAAGGCCATAAGGGTGGGGGAAGACCTCACCTCCGGGGGCAAGATGTCCCACAGCAGAAAAGGCTCTTCTCCTTGACCCCTTGATGACTAGAAGTTTATAAGATTTCAGAATTTTTTGTTTTGGTGAAGTTGTTCATCAAGTCACAGGGAGTTGAAAGTAACTCAGTGAACTGTCACAAAAACGATGTTCTATGACAAGACCATTTTGGAGATTTACAAAAGGAACAAATTGCAGTCAACAAAATGGAACTGAATGACACCAATGAAGCTACAGAATATTTAAATTTGAATGAATATTGGGAATCCAGAATTTGCTCCATAAATTATGCCACAAAAATTAAACAAATTCTTAAATGCATTTTTCAAAGTTTCACTCATTAAAATATAATTCTATTGGCTAAATATGCCACAATTGCCCTTCAATCATTGAGCACCAAAGTGGCCATCTTAGAGTGTTATGTAATGGCAAACTATTAATATTAGATAATTTTGTCCAATGTTCCTCTTAATTTTTAAAATCTGTGCTAGCTGTAATTCTCAAAACTTTGAGTTTGAACGTTTAGCAAACTTGTTTCATTGTGTTATAAATAAAACCACTCTGCTCAAGGGGGCAAAGGTAGTTTACAGTTCAGAGGTGGCTCTTTGGCCTAATGTGTATTAGCTGATCATGTAGACTTTAGAGAAAAAAGGAAGAACTTGACTGTAACATGTAGGTCATATCTATATCTCTTTTTTGTCATATGCCTATCGTTCAGAAGTCAGAGGAAGTGTTCAACCTTACTTCCTTTCGGATAAATGAGTACCGATTTACAATCTAACCAAGTAATTGTGATCCTCTATTCAAAGGTCCACTCTAGTTGCTGGCAGTAGCTCTTCCATATCCAAATTTTTACCAGCTCAAGGAGAAGCAAAAACCCAGAAAAGATTTTGACCAAAGTCTGTATAAGCTACAATTTTTATATTCCTATTTCATTCTGCTTTTTGCTGGGAATTTTGTACCTTACCCACTCCTGAGCATTTTCAGCTGGTGAATCTCAAGTAAAATATAACATCTAAAATTATGCTTTAGGAAATAGCTGCATCATAATTGGGCATTTGAATCCTTCTTCTCTTATATTGGTTTGCATTTTTCCCCAGCGCTCCTTTGGTTATTACCAATGTATAATACCCGAAATTCAAGCATTCAACATTGCTGTTGTTATTCTTACTATTATTTATTAAATTTATATACTGCCCAACTCCAGTGGTGGTTACAATACTTCCTTCACTGTGTGCTGCCTTCAACAGATAGCCACAACCACACAAGTACTGTTAACAGATCTGTGTTTCTGTTTTATGCTTTATTTATTTGCAACATTTATTGGACCCATCAAGTAAATATGAAAACATTAAATACAATTATTTTACAAAATAATCCATGTACCTTGCCACCTTCCTATCATTGATCATCCCTGTTCCTGTCAAATCCTTTCTTTTCAGAACTGTTACCCTCTGCACAGTTTGTTCCCAACATCGTGTTCACCACATAATGAAGATATTGTGGCATACAAAAAAAAATGGTGGGCTGAAGCAAGAACGCCTTTCCTCTTTCATTCTAATAATATAATATTACTTCCTTCATTATAATGTTAGGAATTCTGCATTTCTCTAAGCCTTGTTTGAATTGCAATCTATTGAGTTCTCCCTCTTGTATAAGCTCCAGGGATGCTGCATTCTGTTATTTACGATAACCTAGTTTACATGCTTAACACTTCTTAAGTGCCTCTAGATTTGTGGGATTCTTCTTCACTGCCCTTTCATTTCTGTCATAAGAACTGCAAGTTACAGATTTGTCACAAAAATATGTTATGAACATATGGTGAACTCAGCACTTCAACGACATGCCAATCAGTTTGTTTCATTCTTTCCTGAAGAAAAAGAAAGATCATGAGCTACAGTTTGTATAACCGACAGATTTCTGGCAACTGGATTTCCTGGCTGATGGATTTTCTGGTTACCAATATCCTCACTTCAATATGGAGTTTTGGCAGGAAGCAGGATAACTTTAATGATGTCCTAGGAAGACGATGTTTCCAGTCTTTGCAGAGGGATGTTCTCATCTAATTCCCCTCAATTCCTGCCTGGACTTCCTAACCTAGTTTCTGGCTCAGCTCTTGGGCTTTAGATACACAGTGTTGCTTTCCTAACACTGGATGTGCTTTGAATCGTAGATATTACTAGAGCTTGTCATTGCTCCTATTCTAATCCTAATCTCCAGTTTACCTCTTGGCTTCACCCCGTCTTTAGCAGCCAACCAGTTCTGGGACTTAACCTTTAAATCTCTGTAACAATATGATTGGGACTGGCCACCCTACAGGCCACCTTTAATCTTCAGTAATGCTATTGGAAGAGCTAGTTTGGTGTGGTGGATCGGCATCAGGCTAGAAACAGGGAGACCTTGAGTTTTCATCTTGCCTTGGGCACAAAGCCAGCTGGGTGCCTTTGGGCTGGTCTCTCTTAGCCTTGGGAAACAAGCAATGGCAGACCACTTCTGAAAAACCTTCTAAGAACATTGCAGGGATTTGTCCAGGCAATTGCCAGGAGTCAACACTGACCTGGCATTTCCCTTCTTTATCCCACTCGAGAAAATTTCTGACTTGGCTAAATTTCATTTTATTTTCAGCTCAGTTTGCTAACCCACCAAGATAAACCTGAATGTTATTTCTGTATTCCACCAAATGTATGTCATTTGCTTATCTGGCAAGCATTCCATCACATCATCCCATCAATTTTAAAAAAATTGAAAACTACAATACTAACAACTGAATTTTGTTGCACTCCAGTCAATATCTCATTCCAGTTTGATAAGGAATTAGTGATGAGCCCCTCCTGGGTATGATTTTGAAGCACGGTATTTATTAATAGCCATGACAGATGGTCAACACTAAAGTAGCTTGCTAATTAGATACATCGTTAAATCTTTTTAAAAATTAAGATACTTGATATACTGCATATAGCATTCCCAGAAACAAAGAGAATCACCCAAATAAGATTAGATGGGCAAGACTTGCTCTTGAAAAACCCTTAATGCTACTGCTTGTTTTCAAGGTGTTAGCAGATATCTCTCACAATGATCTGCTTTAAAATCTTCCTCAATATGAGTCTGACTGGTCTGCAGTTTCTCAGCTACGTTTTCCCCCCCCATTTTAAAGAGAGACCAGTCACTGAAATTAAAGACACATTTCTACTCATTTCAGGCACCAGTTCTGTACAGCACTTTAGCTCTTTGAAATTACTTGGTACAACCTTGAAGAATGAATCAAAATAGTTTGCCTTTTCATTACTACTTGCTATTTGCATTGCTGGTAGAATGGTCCTTTTTCTTTTATTTTGAAGGTAACTAACAAACAAACAACCTTTTTTTCTGTTTTCTTTACTAACCTCAGTTCATTTGGAGCTTTAGATCTCCTGACACCATCTTTGCCACTAGTTTCCTGTATGTACTTTTCTTTGGTTCTACCTCCTGTGTGTATCTTTCTTTTCTTCTGGTCTTTGATAAGATTTATGGAGCGAGGGTGGGAAAGAGTTGCCACATTGGCTTCTTTGGCTTTCCTTTTTTCTGGGTTGAATTTGTTTATAATTGTACTTTTAGTGTCTCCTTTAAAGAAGATAGAATTCCCTCCCAGCTTGAGCAACTTTCCACATTTATTTATTCTACTGGAATTGTACTTGTCATTGTCTGACATTGCTTCAATCTTTCTGAGCAGATGTGGGTATTTTTAATATACAATGCAACTCCACCTATTACCTCTGTTCTTTCTGACAAACTGTATCAACCAAGATATCTCATCAGTCCATTTCTCTACATAGTTTATACATTATCCACTAATATCTTCAAAGTATTAGGCTGCTAAATTTATTTCAGATATTAGACAATCTTGTTCCAAGTACTAAAATCAATTTCTTTACTGTCAATATGAAATATTCAGATGCTAGGCAGCTGCACTGGTCAATATTTAGAAAAAGAAGTCAATAAAAGATTTGTCATGCAATGAGTCAAGAAGGTAGGGCAGGATTAAAAGGATGGAACCTATTTTCCTTTTGAATTATTGAAAAATTGTATTAACAGCAAATTGCAGATATATGTTTACATGACTTGGTTACTGGGAAGCCTCAAGATAAATCTACACATTGTAATTGTTTCACCAGGTTTCCTCATGAAAATTATGACCAAGATGTGCAAAAAATATTTACTTTTGATTTATCAAGATTTTCAATCAGTACCATTGTTTGAGATGTTTGACATAGATCTGGATGGTTTTCAAAACAGCTTAAAATGGCTGTACCTTTTGAACACCTATGATGTGTGACAAAAATAGACAGTAGCTGATCACCTCAACACTGATTTCCTATCTCTTCTTTATTAGTTTTCTTTAAACTGTTGGGATTTTCCCTCTTATCTATTTTTCTAAAGATTTTGTTTTGTTCTGCAGACCCTTGGGATTCCTTTGAATTTACTAGTATCCCTCTCCTGTGGATGGATAAAGTTCTTTTGACTATGTGAAGAATGGCAATTAGAAAATGGGATATACTAGTCCTATAAGCCAATGACAGAACAACCAGTGCAAGTCCCCTCTGAAATAAATTCTACCAAGTTTAATGGGGTATTCTCAAGTTACCTTCTAGCCAGAACAACCTGATCCACTGAAACTTAATATACCTAAGGCACAGTACAATGATAATCCCTTTTCTTGTCCTAAATTTACTGGTAATAATTATATAGTTTTCATAGAGGACAGGGAATTTTAGGAGAGAGAAAGAGGAGAAAATATCTAAAAAGAGACAAGCCCATTAATATAATTGATCTTTGCTACCTTTATCAATCAATCCTCAGAAAGCTTAAGTTACTTCCTTTCCTTATAGTTCTATAAATTACTTATAGAATATTTATGATACCACTAACTCCAAATGAATAAAGTTAAGCTTTGATTTTTTCCAGGAAGTGGTTTGTTTCTACAGTTTGTGGTATGAGAAGATTACTTTCACTTGCAAATTTTTGTATTTTTTTCCTTGATATTTTTCCTTCCCAGTGCATCCAAATTCAGCAAAATTTCTAGGTTTCTTCCCCCCTCCCCCCAAAGTACACATGCCACATTTAAAATTATTACATGCCACATTTAAAATGTAAGAAATATAGTAGCTTCGGGTGAAAAAGACTGCTATTTTCCAAATATTACAAAGTTCCTGACAATCAGAAAAGCAAATCTGAAACCTGACATGTCATCCCACCTCTACAATACCAATTTATTCTCTTAAGTTATTTCTGAATACGATGCAAACCTGCACAAAGAAATCCTTCGCGGTATGTTGCACAATAGCAATCTTTTCCATGTCAGTCATTCAGTCCCATCATTTAAGGTGATTAAGCTTTATTACTGAATTTATGTTAAAATATAATGTCATCAGATTTACACAAGCTTCTCCAAAGGAGAATCATGTCTTAACCTGTTTTCCACAGACAAAAGCAAACATGTTACACAGTACGTACATTAGACAATTGTAACCAGCCATACAGTATTGCATTGAGTGAATTCAAGGGGAGACTGTGATGCTTAGGAATCATTTAGGAATGTGAAAATCATTTATGTAGTGGGAAAAAGGCTGAGCGTATATTTTGTGAAAATTCAGTTGAAAAAAATACAAATTCAGTCTTTTCTGAGCATAATTGTTTTTTCTAATTAGTTTTGCTATACGAACACTTTGCTATATGGCAGCTCAGTCCAATCCATAATTTACTTTTATGAAACCCTGAAATGAATCGCCATGGCCATTTAAGGATCTTTCAGTATGAATATTTAGTTCAAAAAGTTTCAAACACCTATGAACCCAGAATGGCAATGGTACTCAAGAAGTGAGCTGGGTCAGCTATCATGTATTTGAAACTGCAATAAAATGCTTTTTCTTTGAAATTGTACCACTGTAACATAACTTGCAGGCAGCTTGCTTCTACTTCACTCTATACTTCCTAGGCTTTAGCCTTCAGCTTCTTAGCCATTCTTTCCAAGAGAGATAATGTGCTGGCTTTGTAATTCTTCAGATAAAGCACTGTTTTTAATGTAAAATTAGGCATGAAGGATGACAACATGAAGTAAGGATATTTGAAAGGGGGTGGTTAACAATATGCCGGTAAATCATTTTCTTTTTGTCTGAAATGAAGGGAACGCTGGTTTCTTCAGGATGTTTGGCAACTGCAATAAGGTGGCGACTGAACGTTTTCCTCATTTTTCAGTTTTTAAAGGCTAGCAGAACTAAAACTGGTCATGTGCCATTTTTGAACTTCTTTTCAGGCATCGAGAAGTGGATATGGTAGAAGTTTGGGAAACCTCTAAATTTTACCTCGGGAATGAGGAGTGTTGAGATTATGTCACATGTGCACTGTCCAGTATTCCAAGCATTCACACTATGTAGTGATACAATTTTTAACAGTCCCATAATATAGGCTAGCTTTGTTAAAACAGATGAGAACAGCACTGACCTCGGATTCTTTAATGTCTAAAACAGATAGCAAACATAATATTCCTACTACATAGGGTCTCCATTGTTTAGAACATGTAGAAGCATAAGCATCCATTGCTAGCCATGATGATGCTGAAATCATGAAATCTGACCAACCTACTTTCTCCTAGTTCTAGTACACATGCAAGTATGCAAAAGACAGAGGTAACAACCCAATGTTGCATAGCATGTTCAGTCACCTCTCCCTCTTGCTCCTCCCATGGATTTCGAAGGCTACAAGAAGCCCTGCAGCTTACTCTTAAGTTAACCGCGGAGCACTTCTCTTAAGCATCCAACGGACGCTTGTGAAATGTTTCCTCCGCGTTTGCAGATGCACGAAAGGAGACTACCTAAACTTAAGATGATTTTTTTAAACCAGGGCACACAGCTGCCCAGAGTGGCTAATAGTGAGATGGGCAGCACATAAATCAAATAAACAAGTAAGCTGGTGGGGAGGGTGACGCTGGCTCGCCCAGCCTTCTCCCAGCTGCTGTTCTCTGCCACTTTGGGACCCGTCGGGAGGGCACCGGACCTACAAGGCAGGGCCGCTGGGCACCGCCTCGACGTCGGGGTGTCCAACCTGCACCCTGGGAGTTGAAGGCCACACTTCCTAAAGTCGCCAAGGGTTTTGGAAGCCCGGAACCCTTCCAAAGGCATCGCTGGGCAATCCGTTCCGCCACGACCCTCGACTGGGCTCCCTCGTCCCGAAGAGCCTCGCCAGAGCCAGACGCCGAGGCTTTCGAGGCTCCCCGTCCCGGCCCTCGCGTCGCCTGAGCTGCCTTCTATGCAACCGAAACGAAGCGGGCTGCAGGGCAAACGAAGCCGGCCTCGCGCTCCCTCGCGGCGAGCCTCCGCCCGCGCGCGCTGAACTCGGCGGAGCCCCTCTCGTCGTCTGAACGGCTGCTTGCTTCACCGAGGGCCACCCCGGCAGGCGCGTTTCCCAGGAGGAGGCGCGGAGTTCGTCGGCTGGGCCGGGTCCCGAGGGAAAAGGAACCGCCCGGCCGCAGCTGCACGGGGAAAGGCGCCTCCGCCGAGAGGCTCCATCTTAGGAGAGGCCCTTCTCGGCTACCGAAGACGGCCGCCGCCTCTCCTGTCACTTATCGGCTGCTGCCCCGCCCATCCCTCGCTCCCTTCGGCCAATGAGAGGCCGCTTCTTTCCTCCCGTTCGGGGCTGGGACGCGGGGAAGTAACAGGCTCCGAGGGTTGTGTATATTTATTCGGCTGAGGCCGCTCTTCGACCAATCGGAGCGAGCAGTGCCATTCCCTCATTAGCATACACACCTCGTCGCTTTGCATATCGCTCCAGCAGGGGCTCGGCCGAGCGAGGAGCCGCGCGGTCCCCGCGGTGCGTGCAACCCTAGAAGGCGAAGGCGAAGGCGAAGGCGAGCGGGCGGCGAGCAGCGAGCGGCCAGTCCCGGCAAAGCGGAGCAGCGGCTGAGCTGGGCCGAGCCGAGCGCGGCCGCGGAGCGCTCGCTTCTTCGAAGAACCAACCGCGCTGCCCACGGCGGCGCCGCGAGAGGAGGTCGGAGGCTGCGGATTGAAACGGACACGTCGCTACCTGCTGGGTTGAGGGAGAGGGCGGACGGTAGTAGCCCGCCGCCTTTCCATGGGGCTGCAAGGAAGGAGAGGCGCCGGAACGTCGGCTCTGCGCCTGGCGGGATCGCGCTGAGAGGAAGGGGACGGGAGCCGAAAGGACGCGTGCTCCGGCGGAGAGGTCGCGGC
>JANHZU010003243.1:45038-62543 GCA_032468055.1 Acrochordus granulatus
TGGGAAGACTCCGGGAGGCAGTGCAAGACAGGGAGGCCTGGCGTAATGTAGTCCATGGGGTCGCGAAGAGTCGGACATGATTGCGCGACTGAACAACATGAACAGATTCTTGGAAACTCTAAGTCCATTAAGTCCCCCTGCATGATTTGAAACTCTTCTTCCCAGATTTCCGGCCACCTGGGCTGAGTTAACCTTCATCAGATAAGCTACAAATAGACTCCCTTTCTCTTTCTCTCAACTGCTTTTGTCTCCTGTCTCTCCTATTTTTCCAGCAATTTTTGTCACAGTGTCTCAAACATCTCTTCCCTAAAAGATGTTCTGCAGAGAAGGTGCAGTGGTGTCACCCCTCACTCCTATTTGGCTGCTGGTTTGGTGGAACAACTCACCTTCCTTAAGCTAAACCTTCCTTGCTGGGCTCCCCTAACCCACCACAAATGGAGGATGGAGAGCTGGACCACAGTGTCATTCTCTGGACTTCTGGCTGCAGCTGGCCCAGAACTCAGATCGAGTGAGTGATGAAGGGCAATGAAAATACTAACTCTGAGTCTATTACTGGTTCACTGGAGCAGGCCACACTGGGTTGAGTTCCTGGCTTATGTCATTCCCTGGGAACCCCTGAGTCAGCGAGGAGGAGGAGGGATGGTTCCCCATTCCATTGCCTGCTTTCTTGGCAGCTAGGCAGCTGCTGAGTTTTGTAAAAATACTGCTGTTTTAAGCTGGGTTTTATGTGAGGGTATAAATGTGTCTGGCCTCCAACAGAAACTTGTGTCAAAATTGCAGGTTTCTATATGTGCATGAAGTTGTGCCCAGGTTAACGTGCAAGTGATGAAAATGCTACAAGTCCTAGTGTGGGTTAGTTGCCACTCAGCTGTCTGCACATGCAACAAGGGTGTGCTCTAGGCATGACCTCATTTCTGCCAATCATACATATCAGGAGGCCTTTAGATACGTAACTCATTTTCAGAGGAGGTAAAACAGACGTGTGCAAGAGAAAGCCCTCAAGCCAGCATGACCTTTCCCCCCAAGCCCAACCTGGATGGCTTGATCTGGTCTGTTGACTCAACAGGCTGGATTTTCTAACTTTCATGTGCTCTTTGCTCATTGTACTGTTGTGTTTTGCTGCCTTATTTTCTTTGTAGAGATTCAATGCTCATTGGCTTGTTAAGTTGATGGTTGGGGTGCACTATGTTCATGCTTTTGTGCAAAGCTGATGCAGTCTGTTGTGCATTTTGCTACAGAGGCATGTTTCAACCTCCTAGTTTAACCCCTTTGCTGTAGTTCCTTTTTCCCCTTGGTGCTTCAAGTGTACAAAGGGAAGGCTTTTGCTAGGTAAAGTGTTGGGGTAATTTCCATTGGAGTTTTGGAAGCAAAATGAGGAGATAGAGTGGATGGATTTCTCCATTGTCTCTCCCACTGCAGCCCCAGGAAAACAACATTTTTTTATTTGTGGTAACCAGCAGGAAAGGGATAACTCATCAGGCTGCTAAAAGATTAGATTTAGGCATGCAGTACATAGATTTAGAAAAAGAAATGTATTTGAAAACAATTTTGAAATAGCCCTAATAAAATAACTACAATTAATATTTGCTGCCAGGATGTCCTCCTTCATGGAAGAAGTCACTGATGGAAGAGATGGGTCTTGTGTGAAAGATAAAATCCAGGGCCAGCCTCTCTCTCCTCTCCCTGTCTCTCCTTTCAGTCCCATCCCTATCTGGATGGCAGGACATTCGGCCTTCAAGAAAGACCTGGGCTAATACCACCAGATCTGGGTTGCAGAAATCCTGATGACCACTAGAGAGCAGCACAGAGGCTGACTTCCCTGTCATCAGCTGGTTCTCCAGATTTCCTCCCATGGCTGAAACATACAAGATGGGTTTTGGTTTTGTCAAAACAGGGAGCAAGCAAATTGTTTGGGTTGTGTTTCTGTTTGGTTTTCTTTGGCTGGCCTGAAACAGATTGGTTGAACTTCTGGAACCCATCTTCAATTGCCACCTACCATCTTGCTGGTTTCTCTCCATTGTTCCAGTTTTCTCAAAATCCTTTTAAGTCTTGAAACTCTCTTCTAAAGTATTACTATTTGTGTCATTTGTACATTTGAAAATGAAAATGTTTACCTCCTCAGCCTTGTCATTTATAAATTTCTTGAACAACACAGAGCTGAGAATAGGGCCCCATGCTATGCAGTCGAGCTTGGCATAGAGCAATCAATTCTTGTAGGCAAGAATCCTGAAATGCAGTTTGGGGGATGTCCATGGAAAGAATTCTGCTTTCTGAGCCTGTTCTGCATCTGGACCCATTACCTGAGCCACCCTTTGGCCTGTGCCCTGGTAGTGGGGATGAGGATCTCACAGTGGCAATTCTCTCAGGCTCACTGGATGTCTTTTAGGAGATGTTATTTGGGAAGTTTTTTTCTCAAAATTTTGAGCTGAGCACTTTATGAGAGTCCCTGAATAATGTAGGCAAAGTTAGACCCCTGGTGCTTGGCAGAATTACATAAAAGAGATCACTGATCTTGCTGATCATGATTTGTCCCCTCAGAGCAGACTGTGTGGAGGAGCAGACATGAACTAGGGTGGTTTCAGACCTGTCTCAAGCTCCCCAGTTTGTGGCTTTCTGCACTTCATTTACTTTATTGGAAGGATAAAATGGTCTCCTGCATCTTAATCTAGGCTCTTCTTCAATCACCACTGACACCAGCACCAGAAAGCCCTTGTCGTTCTAGGGCTGAACTCTCCAACATTCCCAGCCTCCTTCTGCATAAACATGCTAAATTTGCCCTCCAGAAAGGTTTCAAGTTCTCTCCCTATTCTTGAAAATGGGTAGGTGGCAATTGAAAAAAAAAGGGCTTCCTTGAATGTTGGCCTTGATTTAAATTATTTCATGGACTAAAAAGAGGCATTTTTCCCTGCTGAATCTGGCTCAGAGCCTGTTGTACTCTTTTCAGGAAGAATTTCTGGTTAATCATCCCAGCTATATTAGTCACTGGTGGGGTCCTCGGAAGTATGCCTAAATATTGGGGTAGATGGAAAATACAAGAGTTGGAAGGCATCTTGGAAACCATCCTGTCCAATTCCTGCTCAGTGGATGGCCTACTACATCCTCTTCTACTGGTTGTTTATTAGACAATCAATGTTATCAAAATGGTTTCCTGCCTCAAATAAGGACCAGATATTGGTTTCTGGCCTGGCAAATTAGATTCCTAGGGAGGAAAATGGAGGTTGATCAAGAATTAGCAAGACAAGGTTCTATCAGCAGACCTGGCCCTCCCAGCTGCCCTTTGGCTCTTTAGCCCTCGCAACCCTCCCACCACTTCCTCCTTACGCTGGAGCTCTGCTTAGGAATCGGTCAACTGGTCTTTCTCCCATTAAGATTAGTTATTGCAGGGTAGGGAAGCAGGAGGATTAAGTTTGGGGATACTCTTCCCACTTCAGGGGGATGGTTTTTGACCTGGCAATTATTATTTTTAATTGTTTCACTTCAATTAACGAAGTACAAAAAACAAAAAGATCATGCAAAAGACAGACAAAGAGAGGGAAAAAGAAGGCACATATTTACAGAGACACAATAAGTTGTGCAATAAACATTTCAAGGAATGGAAGACATAATTCATCTAATTATCTGTGGCTAACGTATATTGATAAGTTATTGGTTTGTAAATTGCTGTAACATCAATTCTGCCAACCACTGAATAGTTGGGGCCACATGTTTATCTTTCCCGTGCTGAAAAATAAATCTTCCAGCTTCAAGTAAAGAATAGAAAATCCATTTTCTTTATCCAGATGTCAATTTTCACATGATAAGGATAAACTTCAAATGAATATGAACATTTGAAAACATTGAATCTCAAAGCTCAGTTAATGCATGTAATAACTTCTCTCCCAAATGGAACAATTGTTGGGCCCTGTAGAAACATATATTTAAATGAAGCGGAAATTTCATTGCATTTTTCACAACATAATCATTTACTCATTGTTTTTCTGTATAAATGCAATGGAATCCAATCAATCTGGAACATTATGTTGTATTTAAAAAGGTGTACAGTATTCTAACATCTGTTGAAGGTTTTGGTATTTTTAATAACTTTTTTTAATAAAGAAAAACATAAAAAGCAGAAAGAAAAAAAGAAATGTGTATACACACACACAGTGTATATATACAGTATATAAATATGCATATACACACACATAGATGGTGCATGGTGGCACAAGTGGTTAAGACACTGGTCAGCAGCTCAGGAGTTTGAGACCAAAGAGCTGCGCGTAATGGGGTGAACTCCTGTTGTCTGCCTAGCTCCTGTCCACCCAGCAGTTTGAAAGCAGGTAAAAAATTGAGTAGATAAATGGGTACCACCTTTGGTGGGAAGGTAACAGCGTTTGTGCGCCTTGGCATACAGTCATGCCACATGACCACAGAAGCCAGCCACATGATCATGTCTTTCGACAATGCTGGCTCTTCAGCTAGGAAACAGAGATGATGAATCAGACATGATTTATTTATTTATTCAATTTATATGCCACCAAAATCCAAAGACTCTCGGCAGCTAACAACAATAAAAACAATATGTTAAAAATAAAATAAACCCCATTAAAACAAAATAAAAAACCCGGCAGACTAGCGAGGTGGGCTAAAAAGATTTCATATATAAATGATTGGCAGAGAAACCAATTCCAGGATGCGGCACTCATCTCCATTTCCAAGCACTGAAGACACTTCCCTGATCATGTTGCCAGCATGACTAGATGCCAGAGGCACATGGATGCTGTTACCTTTCCCACTAAAACAAGCAGTACCTATTTATCTGCTTTCACTTGCATGCTTTTGAACTTCTAGGTTGGCAGGAGCTGGGGAGACAATGGGAGCTCACCCTGTTGCATGGCAGTGCCGGGTCTCGAACTCGGGCTGCTAACTTTTCAGCCAACAAGCTGAGCGTCTTAACTACTTGTGCCACCGCAACTCGTACCTTTATACACACACATAAATTATCTTTATCAAAATATTTTTTAAAAAAAGTTTGTTCAAAGGCTACATAAATAAAGTTACTAAAAAGGCATTCAGTAGCCCTTTCTCTTCCTTCGTCCACTTTTTCCTCTCCCCACTAATTACTATTTGAATTTTTTTTTGCTACAGATATCTGTGATTATTGGTCATTCCTCTTTGGGTAATTTTGATTATTTTTTTAAAAGCTCTTTTTTTTACAAGCACCCTATTTAAATTTCTTAGCTTGCTTTCCTGTGTAAATACTTGAATATAGTAGACTTCTGCTGTGAATATATACCATCACTCTTTCTATTGTCTTGTATTCTTCCATTCTAGTTTGTAATCTGTATTGATGGTAATGTTTCTCTTCCTTGAGAGCAGACTGATCCTCACCATTGTCAGCATGCATTTATATTCTCTGTAGTCATACCTAATAAAAATATTTATAATTTTAGTTCCAATTTTGTTTTCAGCATTCTCTGAATATTTTGGCAATATTTTGGAGTCATTTTGTGTAACCACCTCATATGGCAAAACATTTATCTCCTTTTTGCTGTAGTATTTGAACATAGTACCTCGCCTCCAGCTCCTGCCCACCCAGCAGTTCGAAAGCACATAAAAACAGGTGATTAGATAAAACAGGTACCACTTCGGTGGGAGCTGGCTGGCTACAGCAGGAGCGGCAAGTCGGAGTTGAGCAGCGAGTCGGAGTTGAGCGGCGAGTCAGAGTTGGACTTCCCTCCCACTGGGGATGGAGCAGGAACAGTGGAAGATGCCGAGATGCGAACATTGCCAGCCAGCGGGGGAGGGGGAAGGGATTAGTAACACACAAATGTATAAATATCTAATTGATGTAAGCCGCCAAGAGTCTTCAGAAATTGGCTGCATAGAAATGTATTAAATAAATAGTATTGTTCTATGATTTAGCCATATTGGCCATCTGTATTTTTTCATTAAGATCTAGGGGACTAATCATCATCTGGGGGACAAGGGAAGTGGCATTCTGTTTTCAAACAGAAGTTCATTTCTGATTCTACTTTAAAAACTGCTAGACTTTTGCATGCACACGTGCATGAATGGTGAAGATGTTGGGCTTATCAGCCAGAAGGTCAGCGGCTTGAGTTTGAGACCCAAGAACCACTGTATAATGGGCTGAGCTCCTGTTGTCTGCCTAGTTCCTGCCAACCAAGCATTCGAAAGCGTGTAAAAATGCAAGTAGATAAATAGGTACCACGTTTGGTGGGAAGATAGTAGCATTCCATGTGACTTGGCATATATTCATGCCAGCAACATGACCACGGAAGCATCTTTGGACAATGTTGACTCTTCGGCTAGAAAACATAGATGAACATCAGCCCCTAGACATATAGGGTTTCTAACTCTACACTTTATAATACAGTGGTGCCTCACAAGACGAGTAACTTGCAGGACGAGCAAAAAATTTAATCAAAAAATATTCCGCTAGATGAGCCGTGACTCACGAGATGAGGAAACTTTGTGCAAAAACTTGCATGTCATCAGCAAGCGCGTTCTGTATTTCCTGTTCAGGTAACTCTGCACAAGAGTTCTGCCGAATCTTACCTCATGCTTTACTCGGTTGTTGCAGACATGCTTTACTCGGTTGTTGCACGCACACACAATAAAGCAGAATTTGTAAATTCCCCCTCATCGCGTGGCACTCTTCTCTCATTGAGGCAAGAAACATTTTCAAACCACCCACGAAAGATGCCCGCAAAGGCGTTGCTGAGGGAAAAGGCAGTGGTGTAAAAAAAATGACACCTAAATTCCTGAGAAATTTATTTATTAAATTTATATGTTACCATCTCACTCTCAGGTGACTCCGTACTTCGTAATCACAAGGTCTGCTCATAATTCACTTTTTCTGCTTGTTTCTTTGTTTAACACATTCTTCTTTTAGATGGGATGGATGGAAGGATTTTTAATAAATAATGTATATTTATTTATTTAAACATTCTGTAAATGAGTAATATTGCAAATGAAACTCTGCCTTTAATTTTTTTTTAACTTTCTCATTCCAAAATTCTGGTAACATTTTTGCATTTAATTTTTTTAAAATCTTTTCCTTTCTGTTCACTTTAATCTTTCTCAGATGAAAGGTTCCACTCATCTTGATAGCTTTAGGTGCTCTGATTCTCTGAAGATCACTTTATACTTTAAATTTCCTCCATTTAAACATGCTTTAGAAAGTGGATAGGGCATACCCAGTGTCCTTTAAAGTGGCTTCACGTGAAGCTGTGAGCCTGGTGTCTTTTTGGGTGGCTTCAACCCCCCTCAGCTCATGTGGGCAATATCATGGCTTATCTTTGTCCAGAGAAGCTCTGTTAGCTTGCACATATGTAGGTCTTTGCATCTGCATCATCTCTGCTGTTTTGCTGAGATGTGCGAGTCTGCCTTGTTTCTATCTGGAAGTCTGCAGCTCCATAACATTCTTAATATGACATTTTATTTGGATGTATGCCATAGGGGCGGAAAGGCTGCCTATTCTACTGAAATGTTTTTGGAGTATTGGTATAAATCCTTAAACCTCAAATATATAAATGCCTGTGTGTTTCTTCCCTAATGTGTCCTGGCTTGATTTCAAGGATTTTCCATCTAGAATTGATGAAGAGAGATTTTGCTCTGTTTAACTATTGATCAGAACCTTAGTCTAATCCATTAGAACCCTAGTATATCCATCTCACATACATGACTAACTCTAATAAGAATTTTGAAAGTAGCTTTAAATATGTCTATTTTAGGGTAAAAGCAAATATTTCTACTTATCTAATATGTACTTTCTATTGCAACAACTGTTCTGCTACTTTATCGTATAGGACAAGATTGGAATTTTGAGCATATATTATGTATTCCTCCTGGTTATCTTGTGGAACATAATCTCTTACATTTATTTCTAGAATGCTGCCTACAGTACCTGCTGCAATCCTGGTAACAGGCTAGAGAAGCTATTCCAGAGTGATAGGCTGAAGCCAAGAAGTCTATCCTCTGAGACCCTACTCCTAGTATTCTTAAACTAACTTCCACACTCATTCTTGGTTTGTGCATATTGTGTAAGCAGATTCAACTTGGTATAAACAGTCCTGAAAGAACCTCATGCAGGTCTTTATGGATAATAATCACCACTTTGAATTGGACCTCATTGCTTATGGAAACTAGTACAACTCCTCATAGGATATAATTATTTTGCTATATTGGCTTTCATTAGTCAGTGAAGACAGTCTTCATTCTGGTCCAGTTGTAGTTTGTTTATTACATTCAGTGTATATCCATCTCACGTACATGACTGAGCTGCTCATAAATTAAAAGAGCAAAGACAGTCCCATATAAATAAAAGTTAATCAAAAACACAAAAGCATGGGAAAATGCTAGCTTACAACAATTACTCACAGACAATACAACCATGTTGCAGGGTCTCTCTATCCCCAGGATCCTCAGGCCTAATGGCACAGCCATGTCTTTAGGGACTTTCTAAAGGCCAGTGAGATGGAGGCCAATATAACCTCAGGCAGATGATTTCCAGAGGATGGGTGTTGTGGGAATGGTAGTTGTAACAGGGAAAATGAAGTCCCACAATAAACTGGCTCCATACCATGAAAGGTTTTATAGGTCATAGCAGCACATTGAATTAAACCTGGAAGCAATCTACAATAACTGGAGCTTGTGGAGCAGAGGTGTAGTGTCTGTGATCTTGGAGCATACATAATTGCTTGTGCCACTGCATTTGTACCACTTATAGCTTCTGGTGTTTTACAAAGATAGCCCCATGTAGAATGTTTTACAGTAATCCATCTGGGAGGTTAACAGGGTGTGAATGACAGAGTAAAGCTTTCCTATCCACTAATGGGCACAACTGGAACCACCTGAAGATGCACAAAGGCCCTCTTAGCCACAATTGCCATTTGCTCCATGAGTTCAGAAAGACCCAGGATTGTACACACAGTCTGTTTGGGGCAGTGCCACCCATCCGGCACCAAAGATGGTAAATTCTCAAATCACAGTGCTGAGCCAAGAATGAGCCAGAACCTGTTGTTCCCCATTCAGCCCTCTCACACCCTCAAATACTGAGAAAAAGATCTCAGTTGCATTGCTTGAGTGGCCAGTTTCAAGCTGTATTCAAGGATAGGGTGAACTGAAGTAATCTAATGGGAATTGAAAGGGGCATTAATCACTGTAGTCAGCACCAATTGATCCAGGAAATATTGCAATTGGCAGACCACTTAAAGCTGATAAAGGCTCTCCCAGCCATAACCTCTACCTTCTATTGTAGCAAGAAATGTGAGTCCAAGAGAACTACCATTTTGTATACGCTTCTTCAGAGGAACTGCAATCCTGAAGAGCTAGAGAACTTGTTTGTATAGTGCTTAAGGGGCTACATTGGAAACCAGGAGACACTGAGTCCTAATCCTCCTTTGGCAAGGAAGCCAGCTGAATGCCTTTGGGCATGTTGCTCTCTCTCAGCGCAATCTACCTCACAAGCTTATTGTGGAGAAAATAGGAAGAAGGAGCATTATGTATGCTGCTTTTAGTTGTACAAAATGAAAGTGGGATATAACTCTAATAAATAAAAAGCATATTTTTGGTATCCAAAAGCTTTTGCACAAACAATTATGGCTTGCTGCAATTAAACCCAAATCACTTCTGTCCCATCCAGTCCTTAACAATATTCAGGTGTCATATTTCTATCTCATCTAATTTTTGGCCATTATCAGTGTGATGTATCCTCGGTATATTAACAATACATCATCAAAAATCACTGAATGATTTTTCTTAATGATGTTAAAACAAGGGAAAAGGATAAGCCTTGGAGCAATTGATAAAAGAAAGACTTGACTCTTCTCCCCCACTAATACCAGCTGGCACTGCCCACTTAGGAAAGAGTGGAATAATTGAAAAACAGTGTCCTAGTCCATATGCTTGTAGGCCATCCAAAAGGATACTGTGGTTGATGGTGTTAAAGCTGCTGAAGATCTAGCCAAACATAAGAGGGTAAAACACTCCCATTCAAATCCCATTACAGATTTGCTATACAAACAACATGACTTCCATTCCACGTTGGGATCTGTATGCAATGGATCTAGATAATTTGATGTATCCATAGTTCTAAAAGGGGATGGAGTTGAGGTGTTGGAGTAAAAGTCAAATGGTAGTTTCTCTTTCAGAGCTGCTATTGGTAGCATCTCCCTGAAAAATGCATATTTTTATATTTTATTAATTGTAAGTGCTGACCCATGTAAATGATAGGATTTCAAAGTTTATTTCAAACGTGTTGCAGTTATTTTAATGTATTGAATTATGAAGTGGCATTATTTCATAAAAGCCATAACTTAATTCATAGCTATTAGAAAATAATGCCACTTTATAATTAGCATAACTTTGTACAGTGACTTTTAAGGTTATACATACACCCCAGTTCTCATGACATGTCATGTGTCAGTAGACCATTAACAGAATATGTGATTTTTTTAATGGCTGGGATGCAGTAACTCAGATGCTAATTCCACATAAATCCTATTGTATGACACTCATAGTGATTGTTAGACTTGTCACATGAATAGAATATGTTAGAGCTGGTTGCTGTTGCAAAAAACAAGCTAGAACATTATGGTTGAAAATAATGAAGAAGAACATGACATGAATCAAAGGAAGTTAACAAATACTAAAGAATTGGTTTCCCTTTGCAGGATCAGACGTGAATGTAAAGATAAACACCAATCCCCACCCTATGTAAGTTTAAGGAATTAATCCCGAAAAGGAGAACTTTTGTTTTCAGAATAAAACATTTCAAAAGTATATGCTTCAGAACTTCATTGGATTGTAGCACCATGTGCATAAGATACAGAAGCATTTGCCTTATTTATTTAGTGACACTTTTTACATTTCAAAATATGATGGCTTCTGTAGGGTCACAGTACAAATCAATCATCAAATGTAGATTAGGATTTTCCCCTGTTTGTTAATAAACTGCCATCTTATTCTCATAGCTGTTTGGTCTCAAGCACTGTGGTTGGGTTCAGACTTTTTCTACATTAACAGGATAATATTTTAGGGGGAAAAGTTGAAACATTTTGAGAATTCTAAGCATGAAACAACTACTTTCTTGAGATTTTCCATCAGAACATTTTGAGACCTCTCACATTCCAAAGAACAAAGTGCTTTTGGGGACTTTGTTTTTATTTCATGTGCACTCTTAATTATGGTAATCCTTAACTTATGACCACAGTAGGGATCGGAAAATTTGTTGTTAAGCAAAGGATCATGTGACCATACCTGATTTTATGACCTTTTTTGCTACAGTTGTTAAGCAGACATCACATTCCAACTTGCTATCTTCCCTGTAGGCTTCCCTTTCTATGTTGGAAGCGGGCTGAAAAGATTGCAAGTGGCAACCATGTGACTGCAGGACACTGCATTGTTGCAAATACGTGCAGATTGCCAAGCACGTGAATCATGATCATATGACTGCAGAAATGCTGCAACAGTTGTGAAAGGACTGGCCATGTCACTTTTTTCAGCACTGTTACAACCTTGAACAAATGTTCATAAGTTGAGAACTGTCTATATATTTATAACCTACCATTCCTCAGGCTGGTAAATTTTATACCCAGCAAACATGAATTACAAAAGTAAAAGCTGTATCTATGTACATATTTAATGAAATTTATAGCTATCCATCTCATCAAAGTGCATTCTAGGTGGTCCACAAGAAACAGGAAAAACCATATTAAAAATATATAAAAATCACATTAACAGCAAATATTTATCATATATGTATTAGCAAATATTTATCATATGTATATTTCTTGAAATTAAGCAGGCTAAGTATTTTAAGCTTTGTCTAAATTCTCTGGTTTTTCTTTTAAAAGAGTTTGCTACTGTTCTAGAAGGTATTTTAAGTCAAAGCTTGAAAAGAGAAGAAACCATTAATCAAAGATAAACAAGTAACAGACCTAGAGTGGCCATAATGATGGTCTACTGTGTATTTAATTCAAAATAATAAAAAAGCTTTAAAATACTCCTTGCCTTTTTTGAGGAAAAGTAGCATCTGTAGTTGTTTTGTATCTAGTCTTAATTGGTTTTTACAAGTGAAAGTGATTCTACAAAAGATTAACTGGGAAGATACTTGTACACAACACTGCTTCTGTTTCCCAGGCTTTCCTAACTATTTGGAGGCCATCTATGCTGCTGAACTTGGTATAGAGAGAATAGCAAGGATTTCTACCAGCCAGTCAGTGTTTTCCCTTCAGCTGATCAATAGGAAAGTGCTAATTTTTTTTTTCACTGGGGATCCTGCTCTGACTTTTGCAACTCAGAAAACCAAAAACCCTTGTCCATGTCCCCCATTTCAAGCAAAAGAAATAGAATATTGTACATTTTTTAACTCGCTCCCTCCATGTTTCCAAAAGCATTGTATTCATTTGCCTAGCAGATTGCAAAGTAAGCTAAAATTCAGAACACTTGTTATAAACGTTATCTTCTAGCTGTAGATCAGAATTGCTATCACTAGGCAATGTGCTTAAAAGTGTGACATCAACAGTTCTGACATTCCTGGTTGCCATCATTAAACAGATCACTGTGGATCATTAAGTGAGAGTTCATGTCTCCATTTGCGACCTCCTGCCAGTTCCCCATTGACTTTTCTGGTCAGAAGTTGGCAAAAAAGTCATAAATGGTGATCATGTGACCGCTGGATGCTGCAATGCCATAATGGTGAGCCAGTTGCCAAGATCAGTGTCACTTTACCATGGAGATGCTGCAGTGGCCAGAACTCCAAGGACCAGTCTTCAGTACCACTTGTTCAGTGACATGAAGCAAGGATGACCTATAGCAAACAATGGATATACTGTAATTAGCATTATTGAATATTATCTCTTTTGTAAAGATATTTTAAAAATGTATTCCGACATACAAAATGAAGTCTGATGGGTTTTTTGTTTTTTGTTTTTGGAGGGAGGAGATTAGTTTTGGATTCCTTTTTATGATTTTATTCTAGTATCATTCAGCTTCTGAATCACCCTCTATTTTTGCTACATAAATTCCATCACAACCAAGATAATTACAGTATAAAACAATAGTTTTGGGAGTAAATAGTCATAATCCACAAAGTCAATATTTTTTAAATTTTTGTTATCAGTCTTACTACTAACTTGTCTGCACTAATTGCTTAGAATTCTAGAAAGTTATACTGCATGTTTTGATTGAAACTGGAATGTAACATATCTGTTACATGTTATTGAGAGTAAGGCAGCATTTAAGTTTAATAAATTGTTGTTATCTAAATGTTCTGGGGGAAGTCTTGGAAGAAAAAAATATGAATTCAGTAATTCAAATAAACTAATAGAACTCCTTGTCCATATATGTGTAAAGACAAATAGTTGCTGTAGTGAAGAAAAACAATTATAAACCATGCATTTTATTTAAGTCAAACTGATAAATCTAAAATAAATGCAATTTGCCCAAAAACTAAGAACAAACTAGAGATAAAGTTTGAATTCCAAAACACAAAACCATAGTTTTTAATCTGTAATTTTCTGCTGACAAATCTATTTCATAAAATAAAAATGATAAGGCTTAGGAGGAAATAACAAGCCAAGAAATTAAATGTAAAATAGTAACATATACATGTGGATCTGAGTTCTGAATATCAGTTTACATGTTTGCCTTTCACAGAACAAAACAAAATACTCATTTCATAGGAATCCTGCTGAGAGAAATAAATATAAACAAAGCTGGCAAACAGAGATGTTAACATAAACTAGATATAAACGAGGTAACACACACAATAAAAATGCACACACGCATCTACACCATAATAATATAAGATCCTCAAAGATGTTTTCCCTGCTTTTACTACGGAATGGTGACAACACTTATTGCCCTCTATAAAAGAACCACATGCATTCTTAAAAGCTGTGAAAATAAAGATGGATATGCAAATGATACCTGCTTCACTCGCAGCTTACTAATTAACTCTGTTAATTTTCTTTTAATTAAAACAAATCTTTAAAAAATCCTCAGTCCAAGGTATGGGTATCATTCGTGTCTTTTCAAGTATAGTCTTGCATTCCCAACCCTTTTCACACTGCACCTTAATCTTTTTGGTGGCAGTTTCCATTGAAGATCCTTCGCGCTTTCCCAGGATGTAAGACGAAATCAGTCTTACCAAAGCTTCAGCTTAGTTACCTGGAATCCCCTATTCAGTATAAAAGTAAATGAAACATAAATCACTCATGTATTTTTTATGTTATGCTATGTTTTAGAAATTCTGTCTGTGCATAGAAATTAGTAAATGAATTCTTGAATTAATTTTCTTAGGACCATATGTTATGCATTAACAGTTGCTTTTTAAATACTGCTTTCTAACTGAGAAGAAGATATAGAAATGTATCCAGTGCTGATCAGGATTCCATTTCTTTTGGATACAAGCAGTTATGTGCAGTTTTCCTAACCTTGCTTGTCTCTGGCACAGGGATGTTTTGGGAAGAGGTATTTCATTTCTGATTTCTATTTGGAAGTTTCATAAAATTCATGGGAGCAAGTATCCATCAATGTTCTTTAAAAGATGCATGTTTTGAGGGTAGGGGTGGAATGTCCCAACCCTTACAAAAACAGGGATTTTTCCTCCTGCCTATCCTATCCTATTTATTTCCCTATCTTCCTTCTACCTTTTTTTGTCCTTCCCTTCTTCCAACATAGTTCCCAGGGATAAAAAGGAGAGAAAGTAAGAGGAAGAGTGCTGTACTGAGCTTTTAGGATCAATTGATTCAGTTTATAGACAAGGAAGGAAGGGAAGACAAAGTCTATTGAAATTGACAGAGGACTCACAGTGGCACAAATGGTTAAGATACTGGGCTTGTCAGCTGGAAGGTCTGGCTTGAGTTCAAGACCCAAGAGCTGCCAAGCAACAGGGTGATTCCTGTTGTCTGTCTAGCTCCTCCCAACCTAGCAGTTCGAAAGTATGTAAAAATGCATATAGATAAACAGGTACCACCTTCAGTGGGAAGATAACAGCATGTAATCATGCTGGCCACATGACCATGGAAGCATCTTTGGACAAACGCTGGCTCTTTGACTATGAAACGGAGATGAGCATTGCCCTCTAGAATTGGCCACACCTGGCAGGGGAAATCTTTACCTTTTACTGGAATTGGCAGGATAGAAAAACAGATTGTAAAACCAGAATTTAAATCTGTCAGATTATTTTAAGACTGTCAAATTATTTTGACATAGCAAAATCCTTTTCTAAAAAAGCAGCAAGCACAAAACCAGAAATTCTAGAAATACATCAGAAATACATTGTCATGTCTGCCAATAAAACTACTTTTAAAAATCCCATTTTTAATGTGCTCTGGTATGTTTCTCTGAAAACATGGATGGAATTGCAATACTTAATATTATTTTTAATGTTTAAAAATAAGTTACAGAAGAGAGAGTAGTAGTTTTGGAATGGTGATTTCCACATGTCTAGGAAAAGGACTTTCTTATTCTCAATTAACAAAGAGAGTAGGTTGCTTAAAATTTAGAAGAATTGCAAGTACTGCTAAGAAAAGCCATCTGATAGCTTGGAGTTTTCCATAACAAACTTGTAGGAGATACATTTCTTTCATGTCCAACTTTTTTTTATGTCTATCTAAATATCCGACACAGTAGACGGCAGTAATTGACTGAAGCTGAGTGATCTTAAAGAAAAACAAAAAACAGAATCAGACTTGGTTAATACTTGGATAGGCAACTAATAAAAAATGGAAGGAATGTAAGCTAGACTGTAATGTTAAACATCCTAAAGTAGGTAAGGGCAAACTGTTTCTCTATTTCTCCCAAGAAAATAAAAGAATACATTCATCAGGAGTTGAGGTTGATTTAAGGAAATATTTACTTTTCTCTTTTAATTCACATCTAGATGGTTCTATGCTAATGGATTGAAAGTGTGAATAAGTCTTAAATGTCACAGTATAGAATTTTGGCAGGAAAATGTCCAAACTACATAAGTTTTCTTGGCAAACAAGAATCTTTGGTCACATGTATGGGATGGATAGCTTTATATAACTTTGATAAATAAGTAAATCTTTAGAATAAAAATTCATATGAAGGGAAGCACATCATTGTGTCCAGAAACACTATCTGTATTAAATAAAAGTTTTGTTTTGTTGTGAATATAAAGATCAATGGAACACATGCTACCCAGCTTCTTCAAAGAATTTTATATTCCATTCTGAAGGTTGGCGTTTTAAGAAGAAAGCAGAGTTCTGTTTGTAAGGATTTCTCAGTATTTGTTTAGATATTTGTTTCTTTAATTCAGTTTAGGCAGTAAATATTAGGCAATATTTGTTTCTTTAATTCAGTTTAGTTATTTAATTCAGTTTATGCCTGACTCTAATCTGACCAAGTGTTCTTAGAAAGAACAGTATTTTCTGGATAATACAGTTTATTTTTTTATCTTTTTAAATCTCCATTTTTCCATATGGTCAAATAGCAGAATAAAAACCTGACTGAAGAGACTGATATACTTGAAGAGGTTTCATTGATGCTTATCAGTGTTCACTACCTTGTAGTTTATTTCAAGCTGCATCTTGAATTTCTGTCTTTGATCCAGGAAGACTTGAACAGTCAGGGACCCAGGAAGCCATTTGCTCATATATAAAGTGCCTGCACTCTTAAATCTTCATAGAATTTAGATAATTACTTTTGATCTTCTACTTTGAGGCTTAGATTTGTGGAAACTAAAGACAGACAATCCAATGATGACATCTTGGCTGTGAATTGCAGCATAACCTCTTAAGAATATTTATCTTTACCTATTTTATCTGTTAGTAGGGCTGAACAGATAAAACTATTTCTGCAATCACTTTGGAAATAGCCTCCAAACATTGGATCAGTTGCTAAATTATGTCTGACTCTAAATTATGTCTGACTCAATGTCAGTTGCTAAATTATGTCGTGACCCCATGGACCACAGCATGCCAGGCCTCCCTGTCCTTCACTGCCTCCCAAAGTCCACTCAAACCGACACCCACTTTGCCAGTGATGTTATCTATCTCATGCTCTGCCATCCGCTTCTCCTTTTACTTTCAATCTTTCCCAGCAGCACAGTCTATTCCAATGAGTCCTCTCTTAATATTAGGTGGCCAAAGTATTTGAGCTTCAATATCTGTCCCTCCAAAGAGCAATCAGGGTTGATTTGCTATAGGATTGACTGGTTTGATCTCCTTGACGTCCAAGGGACCCTCAAGAGTCTTCTCCAGCACCACAACTCAAAGGCATCAATTCTTTATGATCCAACTCTCACAGCCATACATTACTACTGGGAAAACCGTGGCCTTGACTATATGGATCTTTGTCAGTTAGGTGATGTCCCTGCTTTTTAATACACCGTCTAGGTTTGCCATAGCTTTCCTCCCAAGAAGCAAGTATCATTTTGTTTCATGTTCAGTCATTGCTGCAGTGATCTTGGAGCCCAAGAAGGTGAAATCTGCCACTGCTTCCATTTCTTCCCCTTCTACTTGCCAGGAAGTG
>JANHZU010003243.1:86375-100472 GCA_032468055.1 Acrochordus granulatus
TCATTAGAAAAGACTGTGATGCTGGGAAAGATTGAAGGGAAAAGGAGAAGGGGACAGCAGAGGATGAGATGGTTAGATAGCATTGTAGATATGATGGGCATGGAGGTAGTGCAGGACAGGAAGTCCTGGAATGCTGCAGTCCATGAGGTCACAAAGAGTCAGACATGGCTGAGCGACTGAACAACAACAACAAAATTTTGCTGAGATTCTTTCTTCTTAGAAATGTATTTTTGTTTTGTTGTTTTACACATTTTGTAAAATAATAAAACAAATATAACTAAATAAACAATGGTTAATATTTGATATATGATTCCAATATACTGAACTATTAATCCAGCACTTTCAATTTGTTTTTAGAGCATTTCACAGCAATTACATTTCCATCATCCCTAATAATGCATTTAGAGGAAACCCACTTTTAAGAACAATGTAAGTTTTTATTTTTAAAAACTATTTTTTTGATTTTATAGATCAAAAATATTAATGTATGAATGATAAAGCTTATCCTTTTTTTCTCCTTCAGAGAACTGCATGGTAACCCTTTATCTTTTGTTGGGAACTCAGCCTTTCAAAATTTATCAGATTTGCATTCCCTGTGAGTACCCTTGCAATTAATTTAAAATGTGCTAATTAGTCTTCTAATCCTAAGTACATACATATGAATATTTCATTAGTTTCAGTCGAATTAATTTCTCAGAATATTTTTATAGTTCTTTTCTGAAGCAAATGAGCCTGGAAAAAGACTAAATATATTTCAGATTGTTATGATAAGTCCAGCTATATTGGCTTGTTTATTTCCTTCTTACAAAGGAAAACTTTTTAAAAGAAGTTGGAAGTAGTTTTGTTTAATGTTCCAATACTAGAAAAAGAACATTCAACCTCATATTTATTTATTTTTATCCTATCTTTATTATTCTTTTTACAAATAACTCAAGATGGTGAACATATCCAGCACAACTTCCTCCTCATATTTTTCCCACAATAACAACATTGTGAGGTCAGCTGGTCTGGGAGAGAATGACTGACTCACCCATCTGGCTTTCATGACTAAAGTGGTCACACTAGAACACACTAGTTCTAGTGGTCACTAGAACTCACAATCTCCCACTTTCTAGCCTGGTGCCTTAGCCACTAGATCAAACTGACTCTCAATTAATTATCTTATAATTATGATAAATGCTAATCAGTAAAATCTATAGTGCAGGCTAATAATGGATAGCAGATTAACAGTGGAGTTGCAGTGATAAAATCTTGCAGGAAAGAAAAGGTCAAGAATAGCCCTGTCAAACCATAAAATAACTGAGGGAAGAATAAACATCACTGCAGAAGATCCACAGCAGTATTTCTGTACTTAAGCAGATCGCAAGCTTTCAGCTGTCCAGTTCATAAAGACCTTAGCCCTGCCTAAGTCCTGTTAACACAGGATGGGCAGCATTGCATCTACTAATCTACTTTACATTTCCTAATGTTGTATAGGAAGATTTTCAGTTGTCTTCTTCTAGTGCTTATGTGAGCTCCAGTAGAAGATTCCAAATAATTATGAATCGTATTTTCCCATTTTTTATTCCTATCAGGGGTTCTGCTCATGTTCAAGCAGGCTCAAATTGAATCCTCTTGCCAGATTCTCCACTCACCAGAGGAAAGTTAGAGGTGGGGGGGGTCAATATATTGTATTTTGTTCCACTCACAGTATTTTATTTATATTGTGTATTCCACTTAATTATAATATAAGTAGAATTTAATTTTGTTTAATTATACTTGAAACATTTCAGAAATGCTGCAAGCACCAAAGCAATTTTCTAAAATACTACAAGTTTTGAAGAAGTTGTAGATCTACTGCTAATATTTAAGCAAATTTTTTTCTGTATCAATACATCATAAAGCTTTCAAGTACTAATTAGTTTCAAACAAGCTTTAATGAAGCGGGTTGGCTAAACTTCTGTTTGAACCATGCAACTTTAAGCAGTTCAACTAGAGAAATGCTTTTTCACTGATTCTTTGTAGTTTATGTCTTAACCTTTCAATGATAGTATTACTGATCATTGTTAATTGTCATTACATATGTAGAGAGATGTATTCTTTATTGTTTTTCTCTTCTGTTCTTGCTGTGTTTTATTTGTCAAAATCACACATAAATTGATAGGTTATATATTTTGGTGTGTTTGTAAGCTTATTTTAGTGGCTACACCTTTCAAAAACAAAAGGCTGAAAGGTTTTAATCAAGCAAATTCTTGTAATTCTTAGTTACACTGAAATTTGTTTAATTTACAGTGTGTAGTTTGTGTTACTACTCAAGTTGATTCCACAATGAAACAATATAGTGGTTTGTCTTAGATGTTTACATCTTCATTTAATTCTGGAACTGGTTCAGTCTGTTACTTGAGTGTGTAAAATAAAAAGAAAATAATTGGAAAACAATTATTTCTGTTTAAAAGAGAAAAAGAAATTCTTATTTTGGGTTTTGATGATTAAATAGGTTATTGTATAGAAGTAACTAGTACTTACATAAGTAAAAAGTTGAGATTATAATTTTAGTATATAATTTAATGCACCAAGAAAAGTTGGAAGTCACTGCTTTATTTTTTTATTCTCTCCCACTTTTTTCTTTTTCTCCGTTTCCTCTGTGTTTCCCATTGTATTTATTTTGTTTGTATTTTATATTAAGAAAATTTTCATTAACAATTATTTAAAAATAAGGTGTGATCCTTAATCTTTAGAAGTACTATGTTTCTTTCACAAGTTGTTCTCTATCCTATGAATTTATGGATAGCAGATAATTGCATTTTTAAATTTAGTGATAATTCCATAAAACTTACAATATGATGTACATAACAATAAAACAAATTACATCACAAGTTACATCATACATTCAATTTTGAAATAAAGCTGGCTTGGAAACTGGCTAATGTCATCTGCAAGATATTAATGCATTCTCAGGAATTCAAATTCTGGCAAACATACGTCATATTTTAATCATTCATAGTTCAATAAAAACAAATTTTAAAATGTATTTTATACAGATATGCATTACATTTCTGTTTCTTTCTCAGAATCATTCGTGGGGCCAATATGGTGCAATGGTTTCCTAATTTAACTGGAACTATCAGTTTGGAGAGCCTGTAAGTATTTACTATCAGATTTCACAAATGAAATAACTACTAATAGCAATCCATTTCAGATGCTAATAGCCCATTTGGCAATATTTGATTCACTATTAGTCCTAAATTCCATGGGACAATAGTTTATGGGGGAGTAGAGTGTCTGGATGCTCTGAGAGTTTGGATGGGGAACAACAAGCTTTGGCTGAAGCCTGTCAAGATTCAGTGTCTCTGGATTTGTGGTTCCACTAGTTCCAGGATTATGCCACCTTTGGTGCTGAATGAGGTTACCCTGCTCCAGACAGATCCAGTATACAACCTGGAGTCCTCCTGGCTTATGACTCCTGCTCAATGAGTAAATGGCAATTGTGATTATGAGGGACTTTGCACACCTTGTCTTGTGCGCCCATTGCATTCATTCTTAGATTGGCAAGCTCAGCTACAGAAACTCATGCCCTAGTCACCTTTAGACTGGACTGTTGAAATGCATTTTATTTGGGACAGCCCTTGGAAAGTATATGAAAATTTCAGCTGATACAGAATGCAGTGGCATGGGCAGTTATGTGCACTCCTAAAACAGTGCATGCTATGTCTCCACTCTGAACTGCATTGATTGCCAATTTGCTCCAAAATCCAGTTCATGGTGCTGCTTTTGACCTATAAAGCCCTTCATGACATGGAACTGAGCTATCTGTTCTGAGATAACTGAGCTAACTGCCTCTTCCCAGTTACATCGTCTTGCCCCATTAGATCTGCCATAGAAGACATCTACAGGTACCATCAACTAGGGAACTACATTTGATAGATACCAGGAGACAAGCTTTTCTGCCTTAGCACCCACCTTATGAAACATTCTTCCCTCTGAAATTAAATTAGCTCCACCTCTCTTGATATTCTTGAATGTCCTCAAGACCTGGCTATGTTATTGGGCCTGGGGCTTCCAGAGAACTGGTGACATGCTTAGATGGCTCCATTGCTGAGATGGCTGTTTTTATTCTCTTTACCTAGGGTTTGTATATCTGTTTTTATAATATTTACAGTTAAAGTTATTTTTACATTTTTATATATGTGATTTTTATATGGGTTTGTGTTGTGCATGATCCAAAGCCTCATGTGTTGTGCATGATCCAAAGCCTCCTTTGATGAAATGGGCAGCTGTATAAATTAGATAGACAGACTGACCGACTGACCAACCAATAATATTTGGAAGGCAAAGGCATGTTTGTGATGCCTTTTTCACGCATACATACTGCTCACTTTAAAATACATGCTGTATTTGAATTTAGTAAAGAAAAATAATTTCAGTATATCTCTTAATGTTAGAGATTTCTTATAAAGCAGTTTTTGGGCTTGATTGTGATGGCATAAAAAATGGCATCCAGAATTTCTGATTATATTAACAGATTTGCAAATGAATGCTTCCCAATTGTTTCTCCTGAAAGCAAAAATAAATCATAACAGCAGAAACTTGGTAATCGTAGAAGGCTTGGCTTATATATATTCTACAGCCACCGTTTCTTGTTGGTTTAGTAATCTGGGTATGTTAAAGGGAGTTGTTATTTATTTATGTTACATCTCTAATTATAAGATGTATATGGTTAATACATCCAAGCAGAAATCACTGGAAAAGCCAAGAAAGAATAATTAGACAGTGTGTACCAGCTCTGTTCTTTGTTATTAGTAAGCAAGAAATGTTGGTTTACTGTTTGTGTTAATAGGACCATTATTAAATCTATTGTTCTAAATAAAAACTGTATCATTATCAAATGGTTTAAGTTGATCAAAGATCAGTACTCCTATGATATCTGCTTTTATATATACTAAGCTGGATGTGTGTGTATCTGTTCAGTAATGTGAGATTTATACCATTCTAGAAAAGTTGCTACTTTTTTCAAAAAAATCTGTTACTAATACACTCACAAATATCTGTATTTTATTCAACAGAACTTTTACAGGTACCAAAATAAGTAATATTCCCGCTGGTCTATGCCAGGAGCAAAAGATACTTCGGACTTTGTAAGTATATTACTTCTGATTCTACTCTGTTTCTATAAATAAGAGCCATAGTACCAAGAAATTAGCAAATTTGTTAAGAGATATTTAATTTGGGGTATCAAAGACAATTTATATATAGTTAACCAATTAAAAAAGAAACCTTAATTTAAAGCCATTGGCATGAATATTATAAGAATAGCTTAAAAATTTCGGATTATAGCAAGTCCTGTCCAAATGACACTAGGTATGCTAGGAAACAGCAAATTAATGAATAGATGGTAAGTTCTAGTAAATCATTGTCATGTTTTTCCAAATTTAAATAAAATTATGAGGCTCACAACACCTAAACTTCTAATTTTTCCCTACCTTTCTTTTAATAAAGATTTTAAGAAAATAGTTGATCCTGCAAGCTATAATGTTCACTCAGTTGTACATCAGTTTATTATTTAATTGATTCTCAAAGAGGATACAGTGTTACAAATACTTCTTTATGATAATCATTTTGTGAACCTCTGCTGAATATAAGTGCCTGTGTGGTCCTTCTGCAGTAAGTTATATACAAAATAATGTCAATTTCTTAAGAAAAAACAACTAGGAAATAATTATAATTTTAAAAATATTGTAATTTTAATAATATTATAAGAGGAAAAATGACAAGTATTAATTTGTTTTGCAGATGAACACTGAGTGAAAACCAAGCAATTTTATATAAACTAAGCTTGTTTTTTTCTTGTTTCTCTATCTTGTAAGGGATTTGTCTTACAACAATATAAAAGAACTTCCAAGTTTTAAAGATTGCAGTTCCCTAGAAGAAATGTAAGTAAAGAACACACTGGAGCTAATTTGTTGGTGATTTTTTATTTTGTTTGCATATTCGTGATCAGTTTGGCTGAGACTCTGGTTGCCCATTAGAATAAAAGGGCAAATACGATGCTTGACCAGATTGCACCAGAGCAGCCGCTCCCACGTTCAGACCCATTGCAGCTTTTCAGTTTATTGAGGAGCTCAGGAAGAAGCATTAGAAGGATCTCTAAAGTATCACTAGAGGAACAGCCAACATTGAGTCAGACCAGCCAATGGTAACAGCTCATATTTGAGCCTACAAGTGGGAATTAAAATAGCAAAAAAATATTTTGCCATTCTTATTGCTTCTGCTGAATGCTGCCCAGTGGCCCTTTCTAAGACAACTTGTTCCCTTTTAAGGAAATAGTATTGCTAAGAACATCTGAAGGACCACTATAAGGACTGTCATAGCATTTGATGGATATAACTTTTCAGATTCAAAGAGCATTGGACTCTAGCTGGACAGTGCCAATGGGGATGACTGGGCTTTATCTTATGAAATGATCTGAGATCAGTCTGTCATAAGGAAGTGGTAGGCCTTTCTCTAGTGCAGTTCCATCTCTCACTTGGATTTCTACTTTTCCTGGTTGGTTAAGGTCTCTTGTGAGGTGTCACAAGAATGAATTAAAGCAGTAATCTTTTTTTTTGAATGAGGGGATATTTACATTGCTTCTGCAAAAAGCTGTTATATGCCCCCTGATCAAGAAATCTTTGTTTGACCTGATTATTTGGAATAATTCTGGGTTAAGTAATCCTGCTTTGAATCACTTATGCTTTACTCTCCTTCCACTTGTATTAAATATGGGGCTCCCCTTGCAAAGCATTCAGAAGTTACATCTAGTATAAAATATAGCCCAGGCATTGATGGGCTATATTTTATATATGGATTATATCCATATATAATCAAGTGAGCATTCTACTTTGGGTATTGCACTGGTTGTTGGTTGGCTTCTAACTTGGATTCAGGAACTCCAGTGCTTTGGACCAGGCAATGTGTTCCACTATATTTATCTGCCTGTTGAATAGTATCAACACCCCCCAAGTCCTGTCTATATGACAGTGCCATTTGATGAAGCATCAGAAGTGAGTATTTTAGATAATTGCTCCCAAACTCTGGAAACTCCCCATAGAGATTCAGCTTGCTCTTTCACTTCTAGGCTTCAGGAGAGCAGTTAAGATCTGGTTATTGTAGCAAGTATGGAAAGAAGGTATGCTGTGTTGGAAGATTTGAATCTTGAGAATATATATATTCCGGGAGAAGATTTATTTACATGGTCACTAAGAGTTTTTTCCCACATGCCATCACTCAGCTGAATATCTGACTCATGCTATACGACTGGACACAAAGAACTCTAAATTATCCCAGAAGTACTGTCTAATTGTATAATGTGTCAATAGATCAAGGTATTAATTCTACACTTTATACTATTTCCTTTCTACTGGCTGCACTTGGATGTACACTTTTCTGTTGAATACCTAACTTTGTTTTGGTTTATGTTATTTTATTTACCGTTTTCTTGCAAGTATATTGAGAGCTACTGTACTGGAGTCAAATTCATTGTGTGTCTAATCATGCTTGGCAAATAAAGTATCTGAATCTGAGTCAAGACAAACTTAGCCACAAACAATCAAACAATTTTTTTTAAATTTTAGTGTAATTCTCATAGTATATTTGAATTATTTTGTGGATGGGTTAATTATGAAGGATTTTTTATTAGTGGTGAAAGAGGACTTGATATTTTTGATCGTTGGTTGCCCAGAGTTTTTGCAAAGTAAACATATAAAAATTTCTCAATTGACCTATAATGCTTAGCAAGTAGCTGTATTTAAAACTGCATTTTTTGTTCTTGTGGAAGCTGATGTGTTTTGATTTTAATTAGAAGCACACAATACTGTGTCTTTGTTTTCAAACTTCATATTTGTCTCTGTTAAACTTTCATTTTCAGCCTTTTTCTTTATCTTCTTCAAGGTCTCAAAGATGTTTCTGGAATTCCAGGAGTACAGGATATTTTAAATATTTCTTACTTCTGGTTGTCATTATTCACTTCACGTTCTCCTTTATTTGAATCTCTTCTGTCTAGAGAGTTACTTCCTTCATCAGTACCTGATATAACACATTTTTTCTGTGATCTAATGATCGTTCGTATTCTCTTAAGAGGTGAAGTATTAACCTCTCATTGCTCCAGTCTTTCTTTTTAGGCACTGCTAAAGCTTGTGCCGATGCAAATGGATGCCAAGTTGTTTACAGGAAGGAACAGAAACCGCTAAAAGTACTGCAGGTCATGACTTGGAATCATTTATTTCCACTTATGTAATAAAAGCTTCACAAATAAAAGTGTTTTATTTCTTGTTATCTTTCTTTCTCAACGATCATTCTTTCAGTTTTTCACACCATCTTATAAGCAATAATTAGTGATAAGTTAATATGTTAAATAGGAATCTGTTTCTCCAGAATATAATGCAGTGTTAGAAGTATGCCTTTTCTTAATGAAAATCTTGGCATATAACTACTTTCTGTGTTTCAGATCTTTGCAACATAATCAGATTGAGGAAATCAAAGAAGATATATTCCAGGGACTAACATCTTTGCATACTCTGTAAGTATATGCTCTTAAATGCCTTAATGCTAAGAGAAGTTTGAAAGTGAACTGTTGTATTCAGGTTTGGAAGACAAACTTGCTTATCCAGAGCAAAGCAGAATCAATAAAATGGCTGTTGGCTACCTATCTCAAACTTTGGGTGGTACCTATAATATCAGTCAAAATTTATTACATAAATATTCCCTTTTTTCCTCCTTAAGATTTTGAGTATGTATGTATGTACATTTGAATGAAGAAAAAAAGACAGAAGTCGTAATAGAAAAAAATCAGATTAGATATTGTCATCTGGATCTAGAAAATTTTGTAAATAAGATAGAACAGTGACGAAAGCTTCATTCAGAATCAATCTAAATTCAGACCAGCTCTCCTTACTCTTTATTTAATCTGTCTAAATATATCCTCCTGCTTTTGCATTTTGCTCATTTAAAGGTGTCACCTCACTGCAAATGGATAATCAGTAAGCAACAAAATGTTTTCTTGGAGACGTAGAATCTTAGGTATATATTTTGTGCAGCATATGAGTCCTGATGTAACAGTTCTATGATTGGGTTTCCCTTTAAAAGAAAGTGATTATTATTTCAAATGTTACAGATAGTCCTCAATTTATGATCACAGTTTCAAATAATATATGAGTCTTCAGTTTATGATCACAGTTGGGTTCAGAATTTTGGTCATAAGTTTTTAAATGTGACCTAACTCTATTTTATGACCATTTTTAGATGGTTATTAAGTGAATCATTGCAATTGTTAAGTGAATGCAGCAATCGTTAAGCGAATCCATTATCCACAATGGCTGTTTTTTGTCAGAAATCAGAAATAAACACCAGTTTCTGGCAAAAAAAATTGTGGTCATGACCACAGGATGCTGCAAAAGACTGTAAGTGGAGGCCAGTTGCTGAACACATGACCATGGGGAACAGGGAGCTGTCATAACTTCAAATCAAGGTTGCAAGTAGCCCTGGGGAAGTCCTTTATAACATTGAACCAGCACTATAACTGAGCACTTGTAAGTCAAGGGCTGCCTGTAAAAGTTCTATATTAACAACTTTGCTAATTTCTACCCAAGCACATGAAAAAAAATAAACATCTTTGGTTTTGCCATTAAACACTGAGTTGTATATTGTAAGTTTTACATGCTGGAACCACACTATATAAATTTTGGATTATGTTATGCGTAACTAACCTGTATAATTCTGTATTCTGATCATGGGATATTCTGATATGCCCCAAAATGTTATTTTTTCTCTAGGAATTATATCTAGGACACCACAAATAGCTTCCTATTCTAGAAGATTAACTTCCAAAAATGACAGATCACCCCTGAAACTTTTAAACTAGCCAAATGTGTCCAAAATATCTAAGTTTTGCTCATATTTAAAAGCCAGGTCAAGTATTCTGAAACTAAATTTAATTAGCTGAGTGGAATCTGCAAAGTAAATTCACTACACAGAAAACCTACATTGATTCTGATGGGATTAGTAAATTATCATTTGTTCTTGATAGTGATTTAAATAAAAATGTACCTGGAAGCATTTGAATTACAGATTCCTTCATTGAGTGACCACAGACAGTCAGAGCTTTTAGTGCAGATTTACAGCAAAAGTAGTGATGGCTATAGATTTTAAGAAAAAAAATATATACACACACACACACACACACACTGTAATCAAGCTCTTCCATATCACTTTCTATGGAGCACTGTAGGTTGAGATAACATGCAGATTTTATGGGCAAATTGTTCCGTTAAATTGAAAGCATATGGCTTAATTAACCCAGTGATGGGAGGAAACTGGCTGAATTAACTTTTTTGTAATCTAATATCATGCAAAAGGGAATCTGAACACAAGGATAAACCATTATTAGCATTAGTCTCCATTCTGGTGTCCATCCAGCATAGTATTTTCATGTACAGAATGGAATCTTATGTTCTTTTCTAGCAACAATAGCAGTTATTTATATCCCAGGTTTCGAAATGTAATTCCATTCTGCTTTAGATAAACTGGTGCCCTGGAGAAAACAGAACAGTTTCCTACTGTATGGAGGTTAGAATTTTGCAGTTTCCAAATCAAAAAGCTTTCCAGTGAATTACTTGTCTTTAAAAGAATTAGGTAAAGAAAATTGTCACGATGACATTGTAATATACAGATAATCTCAAGTTATGTTTCTGTTAGAAATTTGGTGTGACCTAAAACATAATGTAATCACTGAACTGCAAGCAATGACCATTTGAAAGTGTCAGTGTAAGTCACTAACACAATAGTTCTTTTTAAAATTGCAGTGATCTCAGCAGAAACTTGATCCACCGGGTGAACAAGGAAGCATTTACTACGATTGGTGCTATTACCAACCTGTAAGTAAGCCATTTAGCATCGTGTACATTTCCAATCTTAAAATATTTTGACCCCTCCTGAAAATCTCTTTTCTGCGTGTTCAGACGATTCATTCTGCATTGAGAAGAAGCAAAGATAATGTGAAAGCAAAGATAATATGTATTTCATGACATATTTTACTGCATTTTACTAAAATAAAATGAAATAAATGAAAAAGCCTGTGGAAACCCAGACTGATAGTGATTTTCTCCTTAACTCCCTTTTCCTGATCTCATGCAAACGGAGTTTGGATCTCTTTCCTGATCTCATGCAAACGGAGTTTGGATCTCTTTCCTGATCTCATGCAAAGAGAGTTTGGATCTCTTGATGGCTTTCAATACAATCAATCATGTGTCCTTCTGGACAGGCTATGGAGATTGTGAAAGAGAGGTGCTGTGAAGAACTCCCTCCTTCCTCCACAACTAGTAGCAGGTGATATTAGAGGAGGAGAGAGAGGTCCAGCCCTGGGCCTCTACAATGTGGGGTCCGTCAAGGCTAGGTCTTTCAATGCTCCTTTTTAACATCTACATGAAACCACTGGGTAAGATTATCTGACAGTACAGGGTGTGCTATATGAGTACTTTGAGAGATGTACATTTGTACATCTCCACCCTTGGCCAATAGGTGATACTATTTTAGTGATCCCCAGTGCTGTCCTCTGTGAAGATCTGAATAGGGAAGAACATGTTATGCACCAATTGCACCCATTCCTGGACCAGAAGTTCTTGCTCATGATCACTTGTGCCTTGGTCACTTCCAAGCTGGACTGTTGTAACAAGCTCTACATGTTCAAGATGTGGTAGCTCATGCAGAATTGGGCATCTCTCAGTTTAGCATGTTACAACATTGCTGTACGAGCTCCTACTTTCTTTCCAGGTGCAATTCAATGTGCCGGTTATCACCTTTAAAGTCCTGCATGGCACAGGGCCAGATTATTTGCAAGACCACCTTTGGCCTTTCTCTTTCTCCCGATTCCATTAGATTGGTACAGTGGGCATGCTCTCTTCCCTTAAAGGTTGGCATCTACTGGGACCTAGGAAGTGTGTTTATTCAATTATGGTCCCCCAGAGAATTTCCAGAGCCCTCCAGCTTCATATCTTTATTCTGTATATGGGACATTAAATAGTAAAATTTCTAATGGAGAACTGTATTGAGTTCTTTCTAAGAGAGAATTTTAATCAGCCCACTTAAAATAGACTTTCCCAATTTCTCTCAATTATCTATGTCATATCCTCTTATATTCCTTTCATATTCCTTCCATAACCATTTAATAACTCTTGCATTTAACTGACTGGCTGCATGTAACAGTTCTACTTTGCCAGATTGGCAATATCTGCTGTGTTGTCAGAAATGACAGCCCTTGCAAGAATAGCAAAGCACAGGAGACTGGTAAATAATCATTTGGCTTTGCCTGTTGGATAAGATGCTTGTCGGACAAAATAACCACACTCATTTCAATGGCAACAGGAAATCTAAAGTCAGTGGAATGCGGGAAAAGAGGTCAGATCCCAATCTATTCTCTGCCATGAAACTCACTAGGCAATCTTGTGCTAATCTTCATCTTTCAGCTAAGCTTGTTTTTTGTTTTACATATCCCTGTGCAAGCTTCTAGAGAACAACAAATACTATAAACAAAAAATTTAGATTGCTGTTTTTGGGACCAGCAGTAGAGCCTTTTTACTTAGCAAATAGAATTGCTTGTTATTTCTTCCATGTTTGTTTTGCATATTCAACTATTTAGTATTTTCTTTTTCCCTCATATTTCTTTTTTTCTCATCATTCCTTTAGAGACTTAAGTTTCAATGCATTGACTTCATTTCCGACTGGAGGTCTGAGTAGATTAAAGCAACTTAAACTGATAGGCAATATTGAACTGAAAGAAACATTATTACCAAAGGACTTCATGAAACTAAGGTAAGTCAATAATTAAGTTGATAGCCTTATATTTTAACTGTACAGTTCTGTTATACTTGTTTTCCCCAAATCTTGTCAATTGAATTGTTTCTTGGCAAGCACTCTTCTTGCATTTTTTATATTTAGAGATATGCTATACTAAGCAAATAAATTGAACTGCCACCCTGGGAACTGTGACCTAACATAGATTTAGCAACTTGGAGGCCACATATGCTTCCCAGCATCTTACTGGGGTTCCTGTAGCATCCTAAAGTCATGTTGCTGAAATTAGGAGGCAGGGAATGGGCAAATAAGGCATGGTGGCACAAGTAGTTAAGAGCTCGGCTTGCCAGCTGGAAGGTTGGTGGCCTGAGTTCAAGACCCGCATTGCCTTGCAGCATGGTGAGCACCTGCTATTCCACCTTAGCTCCTGCCTACCTAGCAGTTCGAAAGCGTGTAAACACGAGTAGATGAATGGGTACTTCTTCCGGGGGAAGCCAACTGTCAGCGAGGGGAGCAGGAAGTTGGCGCTGGACCTGCCTGAGCAATAGGGCAGAGTAAGAACCATGGAAGAAAGCTCAGGGGGATGAAGTTTAATGTTAAGAAAAATGTTAAAAGGTTGACTGTGAGCTGCCAAGATCCGTTAGGACATTGGCGGCATATAAAGATAGATAGATAGATAGGTAGACAGACAGACAGACAGATAGACTTGGATAGCATAGGTTTTGGTTAAGAAAATGAAAAAATAAGGTGAGAGTGGAAATGTAATCCATCTAGGAGATAAAACGCTCTAATTTCTATAATTAAAATTCCTGCAGAACTCACAATCACCCCTAAACCGTTCTCTTAGTGATATATCATTATATAACTTTCCATGTTCTGCTTGCTAATATAAACTAATCCAGCGCTCAATCTGTTCTGAAGTTAAATTGGGAAATAACCATTCTTCCATGCATGTACCAAAATCAGATCATATTCTTTGCAGCTGACTGTGGCTCGGAACATGAGCTTCTTATTGCAAAATTTAGGCTTAAATTGAAAAAAACTAGGGAAAACCACTAGGCCATTCGGGTATGACCCCAGTGATATCCCTTATCATTCATTCATTTCATACAGTGGAAATGAAGAAGAGATTTAAGGGATTAGATCTAGTAGAGAGAATGCCTGAAGAATTATGGATTGTGGTATGTATTAGTAGCTACCTCATTGTACAAGAGGTAGCTATTAAAACCATCCCCCAAAAAAATAAAAGCAAGAAAGCAAAGTGGCTGTCTTATGAAGCTTTACAAATAGATGAGG
>JANHZU010003243.1:128329-145416 GCA_032468055.1 Acrochordus granulatus
ATGCCATAGTCAATACATGCAGCCATGAACATTGACCTGTACTGAGGCTTTCACAAAATTTATTTATAAAATGTATATGGCTGCCCAACTTGAACAATGCATGGGTAGCTTATAATAGAAAACAAACCAAGATTAAATCAAAAGTCAATCAGTTTTTAATAAAAAATAGTAGACTGTGTTGTTAGATTAAGTTGCAAGCATGGCTCACACACATTCCTTGCTTGTATAATAAGAACAAAATACCCATAATTTTTGGTAGATTTTGTTAGCATGTTAAAGGACAACTAAATCCAATTCAGTCCTAAAGTTCACATTTGATTCAAGCCAGCATCTCTAATCTAAAGATTATCTTGCAAGTCAATATACTGCTGCCTTTGTCCTACCAATTAGAAGATAGATGCTATGTATTGATATACTCAGAATAGTGTGGAGGTTGGGTCATGGCAGCTGGACTTTTGTTGGTTACAGATGTTTCACTGCTTATCTAAGCAGCTTCTTCAGTCCAATTTCCATGACTCAACGTCTGGACAATTCTACCTAGATGACTGAGAATCTTCATCAAGATACTAGAAAAATAATTAAATTATAAATGTATTGCTGAATTTAGATCTAGTTTGGAAAATTTAAACTCTCTGTTACAAATATCTTTAAAACCTTTGATCTCAATATGAGAATTAAATATGTGCTTAAATATTCAGTTCAGGTCAGTGTGACTTAAACATGTAACTGTAACTCAGTTGTTCCTAAAGTTACCTTGATGAAATATATTTTTACAAGTTGCAAGGCACTTTATATTTAGACGTTGTTCATACCTGTTACTTTTGCAGGAAAAGGAAAAGCAACGGGAAGCTGAATTACAGGAAAAAAAAGAAAAATCAGAAAGGATGTTCAAAGAATGGCTGCATAATTCTAAAAACAAGCCCCGCCCAGCATCAGCTGGCTATGCCTATGTCAATGGGAAACTTGCAAGTTTGTATTACTAATCAATCAGTCAACTACTATAACACAATATCTCAACTTCTTAAAAATGTTGTTTTTCAAAAGTTTTCTTTAAAATGTTAATGGGCCAGGTGGTAAAACATTTTGAAGTCAGGTCTTCAGAGCACACTTAATGGCATATCTGTGACCTCATATATACTCATACTCATATTTAAATACATTTCACACACAACTATATCCTTGACTTCAAGCATTCATGTACATGCACACTAATTATTTCCCAACGTATACTTTTCATATACTGTACATAAATATCCGAACTCCACAGCCTTACCAAGATAGAATTACACAATACAAATATGCCTACAGATATACATATATTTCCAAAAGGAAGATGACTCTTCATTGAGGTTCCAGAACTATCTTCTCCATCTTGGCAACAATGTGATAAGATGAGGTAAAATGGAGAAGTAACTGGCATGGGAGAAGCAGAGGAGAATAAACCATGTTTAGATCTTACCAGAAGATATACAAAATAAAAATATACATATATACCTTATACAAATATATATATTCACTTGTATAAACATACAAATATACCTTCATATACATTCATCATATATAGATAGATATATAGATATAGAAAGTAGGTTAAATGTGTCACATTGTATTGCTGTTGCCAATAGCGTGAGACTTTTTTTTAAATCCTCTTGGACTAAGAAGAAAGGGAGCCATAGAGGTTTCTTTCTCTTTCCAATGAAGAAGAAAATAAGATAATACACAGCCTATCAATTAAATGATTACTGGATTGCCTGGCATGAGAGGTACATTACAAAATCCCAGAGGAGGGACCAGTGCAACTGAAGATGATTAGAGCCAGGATGGTCTCTTGTTTGCTAAACAGGTATAAAAATGTCTACATACCAAAAGTGCTGCTGCTATAAAAGTAAATCCTGATTAATATTTGAAAGAACTGTGCAAATTGTAGATCAGTGCTAAAAGGAGTATCAATAGCTTTATGTAGATAAGACTTAAAAGTAGTTTTATGCAAGATAATACAGTCAAGTAAAGCTCTTTAAATCTTCAGGTTATTTTGACTAAGACATGTTCTCAAATACTTTATAATTAATCCACTGTTTTCTTCAATTTGAGTATAAGATTTGGCTGCATACTAGTTCTTAACTGAATTGCTTTTTAAACATTTCAGCATATCCAGATGGAAATGCCTATCCAGCTCCAGCTTTTTACAATCCCATACCTTGGAAACCAATTCCTGTGCCTCCTCCTAAGGAAGAGAAGTATGTTTCACTGAAGAAAAATAAGAGGCCTCTATCCAGTCACAAACATAGATCTTCAATGTTTTTTCAGAAATCCAGGAGTCATATTTATTTTGGGTCATCACACAGAATTCAAAAATAGCATAGGCATTTTGTAAAGTGAAGTTTAAAGTGTTATATTATTAAATGTGACATGTAAAATCTATGATTTCTTAGCTTTTGATACTTCTTCATTTTTTAATTCTTAAAGCAACTAGTAGAAAATGAATGATATTATATTTTCCTTTATGTGAAGATGTCTTGTGAGCCATATCATAGCACTAAATTCTTTAGGTATTATATTTACATATAATTTCCATTGCTTTTATACTTTTTTGAACTAGTTAATATTAGATCACCACAGTGCAGTGGAAAAGAAAAAGTTGTGGCTCAAAGTTAAAACTAAGGTTTTGGGTTCTAAATCCTTTTGGGCCCATAAGGCCAATGAACTGAGTTGGTTTTTATCTAACTATGCATTGTGAATTAATTTGTGAAGTGTAGAGCTGAATATTTTAATGCCCTCTTTATTGATTTGTGAAATCAACACCCTCTTTATTGATTTGTCCCTTCACTATGAAATAATATGTGTTATAGTATATTGTCTCTTCATCTTAGTTTTTTTGATAATATTATTCCTTTGTAATAGCTAAATGTGTAAGTAATATTTATTTTAAACCTTAAGCTAACAGAAGGAATACAATTTTTTATAAACTTTATACTGTACTTGCCAGTAAATACAATTTGTAATTTCTAAATAAATTGTTTTATTTTATACTTTGTGTTTTAAAAACAATTGTTTAAGGAATAAAACAAATTGTTCCAAGACTAATGATTCTCATTAATGGCTTATAAAATATAATATACTTTAAAGCATAAAGTTGTTGATTATACACAAGCAGTAACTGTATCATAGATATATAAATATGTGTGTGTGTTTTAGGATTTTTAAAGAAAGGAGTAAGCTTATAATAATATAATACAAAATCAAAGTGTATTCTTTATTATACACTTATCAATACCAAAGAAAGTATAAGAGAAACAACTATGGTGTAGTCATAATTTAAAAACAAGGGCTGTTTATCCAGATGTGCTTTCCAAACTCTGGAGAAGAACTCACTGCAACAGTGCCTGATAACTAAGATGGAAATTGTTTTGTAGAACATTTAAAACATTCCAAAAACTTGTGGTCATGGAAATAGATACAAAAGGAATCAAACATTGAGCAGCAAGAAATACAATTTGGTAATGCCAAGATCACTAGAAAACTGATTATATTTAGAATTATATCCCATTTGGCATTAGCTGGAAATTCTCCTTTGCACGCATATGTAGACATTCTGAATATTATACTATGCTCAAACGTTTAGCAGAAACCTTGGAGAGGCAGGGCATTTATATAACGTCTGAATAATATATTTTTTTATGAAGCAATTTTTTTTCTTAATTAATTGAAAGAGGTGTATTAATATTTTAAGTAACCAGGCAAATGTGTATAATTTTTGAAACTACTAGATTTATAACCCTTTTCCCATATATTTCTGCCCTTATAGAAGAGACTGCATCAATTATTTAAACTAAAATTCATTCTTGTAGTTTGAATCTAATCAGCATATCCAGATTTTTTAATAGTGCCAGACATCGAATTTGAATCTATTCACAAAAGTTTGTGCTCTGTTGTCTAAATATGGTTAATTTTGGGTAATTTTTAATTGCCTTGCAGAATATGGTACATGGCTGCCTCCGAACTGGCCTTTCATACGCATAACTGACAGTGGTGGGCAGTTGGGGCAAACTTGATTTCCTATAATGCCTCTTACATAAAATAAGGGTATTGTGGGAACTGCGCAAGTATCAAATGCTGTTCTGAGTTCCACAGAACTTAATACAGGCAATGCCAAATGTGCCTCAAGTAATTGCTGAAGAGTATCTCACATTGGCATCACCCCTACATGTATGCATTACCTCTACATCTTTCACTGCTTTTCCTTGATGCAATTTCAAACATTATATCCTTTTTTAAAATAAATGGCTGTTCATATAAGGTAATGACTATTTTCAGGGCCATGCTTAGAGAAAACTACAATTGCTGAAGTTGCTGTATAGTATATCTTCACCCCTTAATTATTAGCTTCTTTGCATTGGAATGTTGCATGTCATTCTTCATCTTAAATCCCATGAAATTCCAAGAATGATTATGCTGATAGTATAGCATACCACACTCAACCGTGCTCTGACATTCTACTACAGAAGCATGATTTTGCTATGGAAAAGAATGGGTGTAAAGAACTTGTACACCAGAAACCCAAACACTGGGAAGAAGTGTAAGCACTCCAGCAGAACTTCAAGTGCCAATCTAATCTATAATACATGGTTTGCTTAGGTAGTGTTATTAGTAATTATTATAAAATAATTTTAAGTGATACTTTTATTGTATATGTTAAGTGGGGATTATACATTTTCTTACTCACTGAATTTGGTCTTTGTAATTGCAGAATTTCAACCTCAACCCAAGCCCGTCTGTTTGGGAATGATGAAGACAACACCCGCAAGCCTAAGGCTGTTAGTCATTAATTCCTCTGCTTTCCTTTCCTAGCATGCATGAAATGCATGAAATAAACAGAAGGCATAGCACAGCATTACTGTGAGAGGTAGTATTGATGGGAACATAGTTGGAGGGTGCAGACTTAGAGACGATGTTACTTAAATGTTTTCATGTGAGTACACCTTAAGAAGGAAATAGTTTGTTCATCCAAGTTATTCCCCATATCTGAAGCTGTGAAAAGATCTTTCCTTTGTTTTAATACTATTGAGTCTGGGAGGAGGCAAAATAACCATGAACTGTGTGAGCTAACCAATCAGTGTATGTATGAAATATGCATTTATCTGCATTGTATATGAATTATGGCTAAAGAGATAAAATTTTCTCTAAAACGTCCATTCAAATTACTGAAGGGCTTAAGAGAATGCTGTGAAATGCCACAATTCATTAGGACAAATGTTAAAACGAAGTTTATGTATAGGATTAAGAGTTATCAATTAGTCCATTATTGAAAAGATTTTTAATTCTGCTCCCAGTGGCTTTAGTTGAGAATATACATCACAAAATTCTAGCCCAAATTTAATTAATGTTTTTTTTCATGCTTTTCGTAATAATTTATATAAGGCTAGAATATATTTAAAACAAGATATCAAGAAGACCATAATCTTAGATAAGAAATTAATGATTAAATTAAAAGTTGCATCAGTTATATTAAACACTGTTAAGAGATAAAGAAAAAGATTGGACCTGGCTTCTAAAAAACAATGGAATTTGATTAGATAGTGGTCATGAAAAATGAATACCACAAATGGGGTATTTTAAAGAGCCCACAGAAATTTCAACCTTTTTTGTACTGTTCCTGTTGAATATATAAGTGTACATAATCCTGTAACCCTGTTCCCATTTTCATTATGAAAAATGCTGAACATGGGAGTTGTCTGAATAATTCCCCATGAATATCACCAATTTAGATAGATGCTGCAGACATGTACATTTAAATGTGAACAGATGCAAAAGCCAAATTGGTTGCCTTACATGAGAGGTAAAATCCTTATAAAGCAGTATTTTGACTCAAATGAAAGCTATTAGTGAATAAGTTTCTGTGTTGCAAATATTTACAATCAACTCATGGGTGCCTGCAGCAGCTGGTATTAAAATGATTTTGGCAGTTTTTGGTTATATACACTGAATATTCATGAATGTTCAAACAGGGCTTATAACATCAAGTAATTTCTTCTAGATGGAAGGAAAATCAGCTTTATAGCACTTTTCATATGGCTATGGCTGCTTTACTTTATTTGGTATTTTTTTAAAAAAATTGAATTCATTAACACATTTGTAATCTTTATATCCTGTTTCTTCTCTAAAATTTCACGTCACTGTACTTGCTCCAATTTTCCTTATCTATTCTTATTTATCTACCCAGCACCTACTCTATGGAGTACGTTGGGTTGAGAACAAAGATTCGTCCGAAGTCACATAGCTTCTATGGTATGGACCTGTAAATGGATGTCTTCAGACCTATTCCAATATGTTTAACTATTCCAGTACATTTAGAGAATAAGCTATTTTGAAATGGTGCAGGAAATTTTCAAATGGTAAAATGAATTATTTAAGAGAGGAATTTCAGACAGAAAAGGTTACACTTTTTCTTTTCAAGATACCCTCCCATATAACTACCTCAGGGGTTGTAGTATATAGTACAAGATTCTATGAAATGGTTGAGAAATATTTAAAATAAAAAAACACATGTATTATTTCAAATTCCCAAAGAGAAAATAAGTTAGAAACTATCAAACACTGAACACTCTATTCCTCAGGGCAATGTTTGTGGGCAACATAATATACAATCTATATTCTCAAGAACCCAGAAAATGTGATTAAACCAATAAGCATGTTAATGTCATTTGCCCACTAATAACTGAGATTATCTTCTACAGTCACACAACTATCACTGTGTGAATATCTAATGAAAGACAGGCTTTAAAACATCTCAGTAATGGCTGGATGATGTCATGGAGATGCTATAATTCATTAGTGAAGAACAGTCTTGTGCTCTGTGAATGTAGCCCATCTTTATTTTGCCAAGTGTCTAGGGTAACATAGGAAAAAAAACCTTGCTTGAAAAACAACCAAGCCTTGTCTAGAAATGACTATAAAGTCCTAAACTTGTCTGTTTTCACAATCTCTAATAGTAAATTTAATTGTGACCCACCTTAGATATATTTAGCATATGAATCATGACTCCTCTATTTTTAAATCAATTAAAACTACAGTAATTTGTTTAGAAATTACTGAACATAGCAAAATTGTGTTCCTAATTAAATCTACCACTGAAATGTTTGAAATATCTCTTGATGCTATTCTTTAAAAATATATCCTTAAATTTTTCCTTGACAATTTATTTTCAATTATTCAAAAGATACTCAGATACATTATTGGCCAAGCATGGTTAGATATGCAAGGAATTTGACTCCAGTTCAGCAGCTCTTGGTATATTTGCAACATCAATAACAACGGTATAAAATAATGCATAACAATGTTAGTTATTTGGTAAGTGTGCAGTCAATAGAGTATTATATTATTTATAATATAAGTATTATAAAGTCAATAGAGTATTATATTATTTATAATATAAGTATTATAAAGTGTAGAATTAATGTGTATGTATACACATTAGACAGAACTTCTGGGTTAATTAGAATTCTCTACCTTCTGTTCTATTTATCTTGTAGCTTGATCATATAGCATTAATCAAGTATTTATTTGAGTGATGACATGGGGAAAACACTCTTCTTAAGTCTGCAGATATCTTCACCCTTTTCTTGACCCTCCCAGTATACAAGTCTTTTATGGAGGGCAGGTTAGTTGCAATTACCCTTTCTATGGCCTTGACTGTACTTTGGAGTCTGTACCTGTCCTGTATGGTTGCTGTACCAAACCAGACAGTAATAGATGTACAAAGGACCGACTCAGTAATTCCTTTGTAGAACCGTATCAGCAACTCTTGAGGCAGGTTGAACTTCTGAACTAACATAGGAAGTACATCCTCTGATGGGCCTTCGTAATAAGGGTGCTGATGTTAGCTGCCCATTTTAAGTCTTGGGAAATTATAGACTCTAGATACTTGAAAAACTGTACTACAGATATTGTGTTTCTGAGTATGGTAAGGGGGGATAAAATGGTAGGTCTCTTTCTAAAATCCACTGTCATTTCTACAGTTTTAAGTGTATTGAGCTCTCGATTGTTTCGATTGTACCACAGGGTCAGCTGCTCAACTTCCCATCTGTACACAGACTCATCACCATCTTTAATGAGTCCAATGATTGTTGTGTCATCTGCAAACTTCAGAATTTTAACAGAAGGGTCACTAGAGATGTAGTCATTTGTATAGAGGGAGAAAAGTAGCGGAGAGAGCACACATCCCTGAGGAGCACCAGTGCTGATTGAATACTAGATGTAATCTTCCCAAGCCTCTCCTTTTACTTCCTATCTGTCAGAAAGCTGGTTATCCACCTACAGACAATAAGTGTTATTCTTAAACCAACAAACAATCCTGTATTGTTGGAAAGACACTTTAAAACTAGAGAAGGAAGTATTAAGATTCCACACTATCTGAGATTCTCTCTGCTCCAACAATTCTATACCAGTAGAGGAAGGGAGAGATGGGCTAGATTAAACATATTTTTCTACATATTTAAACTTTGGCTTCAACTGAACTTGGGAGAAAACTATTATTTTGCTTTGCTTGTAGAATGTGTTGCATCTAAAAAGATATATCTCTAAAAATAGAAACTTCAAAATGAAAACTCTTGAACAATCATATCTATGGCATTACAAGTACAGTTTTCTACTCTCCTGAATAAGGTTTAGACAAGATCAGTCATGAATGTACATGTTAGTTTCAGTTTGGTCAACATAATGTTGTGGTGAATAGGAAAAAAGAAAAGTATTACTTGGTTGGCTTCCAAAATGATACAATACATGCATCTGAAACTTTATTTTAAGGTGGATAATTTTTTTACAAATATTGGTTGGTTTAAAATTGTGATCCAAATAATTCTAAGTAGGCAGAATTTTTGGTAGTGTGACATTGGGGTAATGCTACCATAAGAGCTATTGAAAAGTCTTCCTGTTTGTCCAGAATCTTCAATCTTAAACATGTTTTAAAGGTTGGGAAAAAAAATTTTCATTTTGCATATTTGCCATATGCAAATGGCAGTATCTCCCATCTTTTTCAGTAAGCTTTTACTCTTGTTTGGTTTTATTTTTGCTTTGCACATGGCTTCTAAAAAAAAAGGGGAACACGAGAAAGATCCAGCTGCAAATCTGGTCTATGAGGTATCCAATCATTCAAAATCCAAATAGGAAAGAGAATTGAACTGTGGAGTTTTGGTACTCTCTGTGCTTGGTTGTCTGCTTGCAGAACTTTAATTACCCAAGTAAGTAACATCACCAGTGCTACAGAATGTGTGGTTTGCTCCCTGTTTACATACAGTAGCTTGCCCTGCCAGTGTTGGTAGGGTTGTGATTTTCTCCTTGTAATTAAGGTATTGTATACCCTTGATTAGGGTATTGTGTAAAGACTGTAACAGCCAAGATGTAGGACAGAGAGGCAGAAGATCAGCAGAGCACATCCATAAATAACAACTAGCAGTCAGAAAACGCAATGAAAAGCAATCACAGTTTCAACTGGGAAACTATGAGCATCCTAGATCAAGCCATATCCAAAAGTGCTAAGTTTTTTCTGGAAGCATGCAGACAAATCAGCCATCAGTAAGACACACAGAAATAAACAATATTTATATATAATTTAAAAAAGATAAACTGAGAAGGATCAAAGAGACCAACAGACATTTGTTCCAGCAAACAGCTATATAAATAGGGATTAACACCTGACAAGCAGAAAACAATACCCTAATCACGGAGCTACCAAAGAGAAAACTCCACCCCCACCAATACTGGCAGGACAAGCTATTGTACATAAACAGGTAGCAAACCTTGCACTCACGCTAACGATATCTAGTTGAGTAATGAAATGTCTGCAAGCAAGCAACCAAGGTCACAGAGCGCCTAGGAGTCCAGTTATTAAAGTGCAGCTCTTCCTAGTGTATCCTAATGTTGACACACCTCCAGAGTACTTTGTTGGTTTGTACAAGTTGTCTGAAATTCCATGGGATTTTTTTTATATTGCTGGTTTCTTGGCATTGTGACTAGTGAGGGATGGACTAATAACTGTTGGTGAGGTGTTTGTAAAATGGAGACCTCTGTTAGATATGTTTGTAGAGATTTAAAGGAAGAAAATCAACTTATCATTAGTTGAGCATGTCTTGCATAGACTTGTCCATTTCAAACAAGTAAGACTGAAGTTATGGAGAAATCTCCCATTTGGGATCTTATTGCCAGATTTGGAGATGGAGAGGGGTACAGCTCTTCTTGGCTTTTAGACAGCAAAGGAGCTTAGACTTGATAAAGGGAAAGTTGTCCCAAAGATTATGACATGAGGATCATAACTCCTGCTAAACAAAAGTTGACTACAGAATGTGTAACACTGGCTAACAGTCTACCAGAAACAATGAGTATACAACTTATCTTCTCTGCCTGGTAAGGATATGAACAGACACTAAACATGTCACTTGAACCTTGCCTCCCTCCCCATGATCAGGAAGCTGTATGGTAATTGATAGAAAAACAGTGATCTTGGAAGAAGAAGAAATGACTATATATACAAAAGAGGAAATATATATGTATACTGATTTCAGCAGCTACTAAAATGAGGAATCTGAGTGTGACTTCTCCCACTCTCCAAAATTATTCATGTCTGCTTGAATAAGCTCAAAGGAAAAAAATCAAAATTGTTCCAATATCTCTAGGCTACCAATCTAGAAATATTAATAATCATAAGAAGTAGAAACCCAGTAGACATCTATAGACCCAAGAAGTGGTAAAAGTGACAAAACATGGACCATGGCACAACTTCTCACTTTACTTACTTGTGTGTGAATTTGTGACACAAGTATGAAAAGGCAGAACTTCTGTTATGGCAGTGCAATGCTACTTTGTCATTCTGTCATTAGAAACAGTTAATTATGACAGTCCTACATGTAATTAAATGTCACAAATCAATGTATTTCTTGGTTGCTGCTTCATCTTTGGTGAGATTTCACAGTCTACATCCAGGGCTCACAACCAATTCTTGTACTTTAACTAACAGTAAAATAAAGGAATCTGAATCTTGATGTCCTCACTGTTCTCTGTTAAGACCATGGTGAAAAAAATATAAATATTGATCTATTACTTGTGGAGATGTAGAAAGAACCATTTTAAACAGAATGGTGATAGGTCGAGTCGTCTCCGTAATATTATATTCCAAGAGCATGAGCTTTGTTCTGATCAAATTGAGTGACCTGAATAGAATCCTATATGGAATTAACAAAATGGTCCTAACAGGTGCTTTGCCTGTACTATGATGCAAATAGATACATATCGATGTAAATACTGGGATATAGCCAAAAAGAATATATGTATCTTTACATACACTGTACTTACTGATGCAGAGTAACAGTCATAATCCCACTGAAGATTCAGAATGGCACCAAACCCAGAAAATTGGACTAAACTCTGATTTAAGTCAAAATGGGTGAGCATGTTATACGAAAGTAATGTATACCAAATTTACATTTTCCATGCATATAACTGAGTTTCAAGAACTCACGTAATGGTAAATGGGTCCATTTTGAAGAACAGCCTTGCTTTCCACTACATACAGATTTATATCATGGTAGGGGTCTTAACTGCCTAAAAGGATAGATAACATTTTGATAGAACACATCCATACATAATAATTGTTGTTCAGATGAAACATATCCCTGGGATGATGAGTTAGATCCAAATATAAAATACTGAATGAAAGAAAGGGACCTTCATCTTCAATAAAGAGTTGACTTTAAATGTCAGCTGGGAGCTCTTATTCTGAACATTTTCTGTTCTGTTTGTTACACTGGTTTCAATGGATAGTTCAAGGTAGAACCGCCTTCCCAGTTAGCAATTGTTGTTGAGAACATTCCAAGTAAAAGTATCATTTTTCATTAAAATAAATAATTTTATTATTGCAGGTGGGCTCATTAATGTTGCTATAACATAACATTGGAAGAGTTCTTGAAAATAGCTTTTCCTGGGGCTATAGTATTTCAGGATTAAAGAGTTCAAAAATATTCTGTCATTATCATCCATCTTAATTCAGGAAAATGAACTGTATTTTTGCTACTCCTTTTAGGAATGATCCCATGTGAGGTATAAGTGCATAAAACTTTGTCCCTAAAAAAGGAAAGAAGAGATACAAAAAGCTGCAGTACTGAACCAAACAACCAGCAAGGATAACAACTGTTTTCCCGATACAACTAATCACAGATGCCTCTCTCTGTGCATGAAAATATACAGTTCCCCTCAGTTGCCAGGGATAAAATTAACCTGATAGTTAATTTAGCACACTAGAGGAGGGGGGGGAAATCAAGTTGGAAAGGAAAAAGAAAAGACTCAAGTTGGCAGGTGACATTCCATTAAATGTAGAAGGCCCTGGACTGGGGAAGTCTACCATGGGTTGACCTGGTCTTAAACAGAGCATGGAAAGGATGAACAATCAGGAAGATACAGAATAAATTATTCCAAATACATTTGTTATTCCCCTCTGTATAAGAAGGGAATTTGGGCTCTTCAGTTATTGGAGAACCTCAGTTCCTGGCAACCACTGCCAGCATGGACAAAGATGGAAAGTGTCAGAACTTATAATTTTTGCAGCAGCTGGAAGGTTAGAGCTTGACTAATGCTGCTATACTGTAACACAACAGCTGTCCACATGTAATCTGTCAAAGAGCTTGTACGTGCCACCAAATGCAGGGTTGTTACTGCAACATTCAGTATCTTCTTAAATCCTTCCTACCTTGTGTAAATTCCTGGGCTGTGAAGCCCAGGCAGGAGGAATAAATCTACATGTGGGCCCCTGTACTTGACAAAAGGATGGAAAAGGGCAGAGGAGTTGTTAGAAACATGGGCCACTTGATGTTAAGCACGCTGGAGAAGTACAAAAATTCATGTTTTAAATTCAGCCTTATGATGCAATCTAGGAGCTCCTCAGTCCAGCACTGGCCAGCCTGTGAATGGAAGTCTGTGCTCATGCTGGGACCTTAATTGCTGCTTGTGTTTGTCACAGCGGTCCCCGTTTGTCCTCATAAGCAGGAGCTGGGCAAAGTTTTACCTTTTTTTTTCATATGAACAAAAGCTAATTAATGTCTCTGATACAGATCTTCAGTTCTTGCAGTGTAGTCTGCACGCGCGCACACAGAGATCAAGAGAGAGAGAAACGCAGACCTGTTTTGGCTATCCCTGACCAACTTTTGCCTGGAATTGAAAATAAGCTACGAGTTACATAAAATGCATAATGCCTAAAACTGTTTGCATACAAAGCATGAACACACAAACATACTGATTTCTGTTATTTTAATAAGGGCTGACGTCACCTTTTGGAGGAAAGAGAAAGCTTTATTCTTCTATATCTTTTTAAATTGTAAAATGCTACTCCTCACACTTGCCACAGGCTTAAAAAAACTTCAACTCATGTCAATTTTTGGGGAGGCAGAGGGAATTTTTTGAAGAAACTGAAGAAATGAAATGACTGAGGAATTCTGAGAGTTGAAGCCCACACATCTTAAAGACTGAGACTGAGAAACACTGGTCTAAACAAAAATTAGAGATGAGGAAATGGTTAAGTTTCTATTTTCCATGAACACTGGTTGTGATCTGAATCAAGCCACCATATTCTTACATGGGAATGAGGATACCAGTATGATATACTGTATATTTTCTCTGTATCTACATTATCCTTGATCTTAGCCAAAGGCCAAGAAGTGGTGCATATCTTTACATGTGTCCTTAGACTGCAGCCTTCATCTTATCATAACTAGCCTCAGACATAAGCAAATTCTGTGTTCTTAAATCAGACTTCTTCCTTCACCACTTGCTTTTTTTAAAAAAATGACACATCAGATGCAAAAGCACACTAAATAATGACACTAAATTGTCCCTAAAGCCACTAACTCTGGGTTACAAATATTCATTCATTCATTCAATTTAGAAAGGTGCCCAATTCTCTATGACTTTTTCTCTCTCTCCTCTCCTCTCCTTTCTGGATTTTCTTCTCACTGCACAACTTTGGAAGAGGTGGTGGTGGGGAGTTTACCATATGGTTTTATATTTGCTTAGTGACCAATGGAGCCAAATACACTTACTTTATGACCTGGGATTCTCTTTAGCATATTGTTTGGCTTTTATTGTGCTATCTGATTGTGAGATTTGTGGATTTCTAAGAGATTTTGATTAAAATTGATTTTCCTTTGAATCTATTGGCACATTCTCTTTCAAAACCAAGTAACATTTGCTAAGTTCTTGATTGTTTTCCAGAGATATTCTGTGGTCATATTCTTCTATTGTGCTGATGCTACCCCTAACCATTATTTGGAACTGAAGTACGATTCATATTAACTGGACTTACATGTACATCAATTATGAGCTATTGTTCACATGTGTTATTGAAGTTACCTCAATTTCAATCTGAATGTTCTTCTAATCATATGAAATGTTTTAAGATACAGTTACTGAAATTTCTGCAGAAAATTAGAGGCTGTTATTCAAACTGTAACTTTTAATTAGAATTACTATGTGCTGCAAGCTCTGCATTCTTCTCCTTGCTTAGATGTTACAATTAAAATGATGTAAACTTTCCTGCACACTGGATGAAGTTTAATGCTTATTTTTAAAGGCAAAGCAGATTTTTTTTAAATTTCAAATTATGTTTGTCTTTTTGAATTATAATCTATTGAAGTGTGTCATATGAAGTCATATGAAAAATATGAAATAGTTGGGATACTCAAGTTTTAAGGAAAAGTTACTTTTGCACATTAAAAAAGAATATAACTTAAGTTTTGTGATAGAGGAGAAAACATTATGGAGATAGGAGAAATCCAGATTAAAATTTTTTGGTTCAGAAGATACTAAAGATACACTTTATATAATTGTGTCTGCCAAAATCTCAGGAGAGTAAAATAATTGTCAGGTTGCCCAATTACAAAACTACCACATTATGTAATTAAAGTTAAGTAACATAATTATTATACTGAAACTAAATTATTACATAAATATCAGTCTACTTGGGATTGATTGGAGAAACAAAAACCAGTAGCAACAAATAAGTGGCCACTATTGGAAAGTGACCTTTGGGATAAGATATCAGTGTCAACAAAAAATAAAAATACAGACTCACAATTCTATCTCAAATATTTAGGATACCTTCCATTGTTTTCAGTGAAAAGTATTTCCATGGAAATACTCCTAAGTTAACAGTTAAAAATTGCAGGTTTTGGTCTCTGCTATTGATGCCAATGTACATAATGACATCATTTCTGCAAAAAGATCTTTCTAGATCTGGGTTAGCTTTGAGGTTTTAAATGATAGCATGCAAAATGTTGAGGTTTAACTAACCCTTTAGAAACTTAGTAAAATATTTTTACCAAGGAAAAAGGGATATCAGTTGATATTTAATTCCGTGACTCTCTTTTTCTACACACATTCATATGTTCTACAGATAATGCATATACTTTTTAAAAAAATCATCTGGGCTTTAAGGCTGTAGAGGAGAAATAACACGAACAGAAACAATTAAAAGGAATGTTTGAAAAAGAAACAATTGCCTGTGTAAATTCTGGAAAAGTCCATTTTTTTCATATACATAAACAACATTCAATATTTAAACTAATGATGTCATTTCTGGCTTCTGAAAGAAACTCTCTGAAATTTTCAAGACATTGGGTCTGGTACATTCCTAACTAGTTTTTAAGATGTTTTCAAATGTGATTCAACAGGCCTATTTATTTACTTGATTTGATTTGTATGCTTGAGTGGGAATTTCCAATTTTCCATGACTTTGGTTTGAATGCCAAACCTACAAATGGCATTTGATTGAACAAGGACTCTACTTGTTCAGATTTGCTCCATTGTTGATATACTCAGTAAAATCAAATAGTTGCACTTGCTATCTAGGCTCTACTACTTTAGCTTCTAAGTAAGACATAGTTCAATAATAGTTCTCACTCACAACAACCTTCCCTGCACATTGAAAACAGGAGCAGTATTGTTATCCTACATGGTCGGAGGCAGCCGTTAGTTCTCTTTTCTGTGTCTTTTTTACACTTTTAAATATTCAGAAGTATGATCCTTTAATTTCACTTTTAAAAGATATAATCCCAGAAAATCTTTTTCATATATTATTTACGCATTTCTAATAAATAGGGTTGGAGAATCACTTCTGTGACCCATGATGCAGTCAAAGTATGATTCAGAAGGTCAGGCATTGCCACAATATCTCTGCTGCTATTTTTGGACTTCCATATGTTATGGTTGGATCCAATTCCATAGCATTTGGTTTCATTTTTCCCCCTCTTGGATTTGGCTTTTTAAGAATAGAAGAACATATTTAAGCAAAATCCAACAAAATGGAATATTCAGAGCAATTTAGGACCAGGGTTGGTTTCAAACTGGAAACAGAGTGTTGTCCTCTGGTTTTAAAAGATGTTCAGTAGCTGATCCTAAAAATATTGATTCTAAATTATTGCACAGACATGGAAGTAAGGGGAAAAGAGAATAAAATGAGGATTAACATCAACATTTACAGCAGATAATCATTATGCCTTTCTTGTGAATAATTAATAAGATAAATCCAGTGAAATAAAAATTATCTTCTAAATTATTATGCTGTTGCTGTTTTATTTATTTATTAGGTTAATTCCATTTCATTGATTTTCCAGCATATTTGTCACCATATGGAAATATGGTGGAACCTTGGATTGCGAGTAATGCAGTTAACAAGTGTTCCACAAGATGAGCAAAAATTTTTTAATAAAATTTAATGTTGTTGATGAATGAAAACTTGCAAGATGAGCTTCGCACAATGAGCTCACACAGGAAATCTCACAACTGAGCTGATGGTTCTTCTCTCTCGCTGCGTAAAAAGTGTAAATCAAGTTAAAGTAGTTCAAGAGAAAGAACTCCCAAGATTCAAATGCCAGATTCTCCTTCCAAGCAATAACCCTCCTCCTCCTCTCCTCCCTCTTGTCTCCCTCACACCAGCCAGGACTCTTTTCAAAGCATAGGAAGACTGATCCTCCATCTTCCCTGTCACTCTCTCTCTCACACACACACACACACCCACACACACACCCTTGATGCACAGTACCATCCAGCCG
>JANHZU010003244.1:8235-47032 GCA_032468055.1 Acrochordus granulatus
ATTACAGTGACATCATTGGCCACTGCCATCATATTTAGAAGAAATCAGTGGAGCCCATGGCTCTGCTTGTTTTAACTTTCCCTTTCCTAGTTAAATCTGGAATAAAACTGAAGGAGAGCTGCGTGAGCCATTTCATTTATTTAGTTGCTTTAAAGCATCTGTACTTGCTCTTTGGCCAAAAAAGCTCTAGTTGTTGCGAACAGATCAATGAAAGCAGAACAGCCTGTCCTCACATCTCAATCAGTACAGACACAACACAGAATTAATAAGGAAAGGAAAACAGCACTCTAATGTTCTTCTTCTCTCTCTTTTGCAATGACCTGCTGAAATACAGCAACACAGTTGATCTTACCACAATAACTGGAGTAGAAATTGCACAGGCAGAGGAAAGCCCCAAATTACAGGCCTTTCTGCTGAGCAAAACTAAAGAGTGGCATGATTTTCCTTTGCTGAGCCTGTTGTGAAGGTGCCTGATTACTAAGTGTACCATTACTATGTGACATTGGCAAGAGTCGCTGTATACTTGGAATATGTTCTTCAAGCTACTTGTGGTATTCTCCTTTGCAAGGACAAGAATCTGGAAGCAACCTCAGAGACCAAGGGTTAAATATTACAGTAAGAAGAATCCTAATTCTGGTCTCTGTTTAATATGGCAGGATTTCTGGGGCACCTTAACATGTGGTGTTGAATTCTTTTGGACCATTCCACTGCTGCATTTGCTAAGGATAATCTTGGGTTCCTGACCAACCCCTGCGTCCTGTGAGTTGTTGGAGATCAATGTACTGGTAGAAGTTCGAACAGGCGGGCTATGTGTTTCTTGTAGATATTCAATAAAAACCTGCATCATCACTAGGCTAAATAATCAGAATTATGGGCAGACTCATTTTTGAGTGATAAAAAGGAAACTTTACGAATGGTTTTTGGGAATGGTGCACTACTCTGATTTGTTTGTTAGAACAACAAGGAGCATTCAGACACTTACGTTAACAATTCTAAGTAGGCTCAGTCGAGGTTCACTAAATGCACTTTGTTGCACTGACAATATCTGGGTAGTCTGGACTTTTTCCTGGGAGATCAGAAGTAAATCTCAAGTGTCACAGCACATTCTGAGCAATCCCAGGTCTCTGTTGTTGTTTTTTTGCTACCTGTGCCATCAGTGTACAGTGAGATTTTGTTTCTCATCCAGGCTGGGAAACCGGAATTGGGCTGTTGGGCATGATGGTTCTTGGCAAATGACGAATGTTTTACTTTGCATTTTGGCTCTGGTAATCTGTTCAGTATTCAGGCTTTGCCCCAGCAATTCTGTGTTTTGTATTCATGTTGGGAACCCCAGATCTCAAGTTTCTTTTTTAAAAGGTTGAATGGTCGATGAACTGAGTCTGCTTCACTTGCTGCGCTGGTTTGGCCCACCTTGAATTTTTTGTCTTTACCTGATGAGGTGTGTGATTTTCTTCTTGTTGCCTTTGTCAGTGGAAACAATAACCACAGAATACTTCCAGGAGAGAACTGAATCAGAAAGAACAGAACTGAATAGGGATATTTTCCTCTCTGAGCATGTTTATAATATGCAGCTGCCAGTCAAAGCATGGGGTGTTCCTAAAACAGCCTGCTGAATCTCTCGTGGTGATCGGGGGTTACTACTATAAAGAAGCAAATGGTTCTTGAAATCAAGGGCTCCTGGAAATTGAAAGCTTTTGTGGTCTGCGAATGGCCTTGTTCTGCTCTTCACGAAGATTTTTTCCTCATAGTTATTGACTCATTAGGATCTGCTTTAGATTCCCTCTGCTCACAGCTCTATCTTAATGGCCCTTATTTATGGATGGGGAATTTGTGGTCCCAGGCCCACTTAAGCTACTTTAGATGACCCTCAGAGACTCTTCTGGCCATAATTTTTGAAAACTGACAGCTTTTCCTCCCATGCTGATGTGGGTCTATAGTGTGAGCCCTTAAACTATGTATATCAGGGTTAAGAATAGAAAACTCAACCTCACCCACTTGTGCAATGTGGTGCCACTCATCACAGGATTTTAAAGGGGCTCTTGGCTGTCTAAAGCTTGCCTCCCTGTCTTCAAAAAAAAAAGGGAGAATAGCCACCAACCTATTGTAATGCCCTTCCCCAATTGCACTGCTGAAATTCATCAGCAAAGTATAGAAATTACATCATTTGATTGTTCCTATAAAAATATTAAGCAACATCTCTGGTAAGAGTGGTACACCAATTTTGTTATACGCCTTTAAATACACCCTCAAAAAGATAGACAGTGGGAGATTTTTGCTGCATCTTTCTGATTTATTTATTCAATTTCTATAGCTGTTTTTCACAGTCAATGACTCTGGGTGGCTTACAATTAAAAATATACTACTATTAAAACAAAAACATTTTAAAACAGTAACATTTAAAAAATCTAAAATAAATATACATAGCAAATATACATACTGTAGCAGCCAAAATACTTGGCCAGTGAGCAATAAAGCCAGGAAACGACGCAGTTAGTGCCCAGACTCAGGAACACAACCAGATCTTTAGAGTCTTACGAAAGGCTAACAGGTTGGGGCCATTCTAATCTCTGTGGGGAGGATATTCCAGAGAGCAGGGGCTACTGCCGAAAAGGCCCTACTAGTCCCCTCCAGCTGGCTTTATTCAACACTCTCTTGAGAACACTTGATTGCCCACTTATAATAGATAAATCCATAGAGAACAGCTCTAGGAGAAATGATTCCTTGTTAAGACGGAATATTTTCGTGTTTGAGAATAGCATGCCACTAATTATGACAGATAGATCAAATGTAAGAAGACCCTCCCTGTGAATGTCCACACTTTTTACTAAGCTGCTGAAAGATCTGCCTATGGGTCCGACATAGCAAGGTGACATTTAAAGTTTACTCCATATAATCCCCCTTGAAATCAGATTTGGCTGCAGTAAGGCTGGACTCTGCCAGGCAAGTAGACAATAAGATTGCAGTCCTAGACACACTTGTCTGAGAAGAGCACATTGAACTTCAGAGAGAACATGCATGCATAGGGCATTTCTGACTGCAGAGTGAGACAGACGAGGGAAAACAGAACGAAGAGAAGATCTTTCCTCTTCCCCATGAAACAAGAATGGGCAATGTTTGTGTGGCTTGGGCAACCAACTCCAGAGGCCTAAGCATTACAGGTCAAGAATGCAAAATGGGTATGGCCAAGTCACACGTTTGGTCAGAGCAAGGATTTTCAATTTTTTTTCCTGAGTGTTTGCAGAGCATAGTAGTGGCAATGGTAATGATGATCGTTGCACAGTTTGCATGTGCTTTTTTTGGCCTCAGAAAGACAGTATACAGCATCGTCAGCAGACATTTAGAGATAGGGATAGAGATGCACAGGGGGGTGAGGTGCTCCAGGTACCACATGTGGCCCTGAGGCTGCTCTTGCTCCAAATAAATTCCGCTTAAGACTGAACCTTGTTCATTATTTTAAAAATCAATATGGTACTATTGTATGGTACAAGTGGCATTTTGTGCCTTACAGAAGCAGCATCTAGCTTCTGTCTCTGTTTGTGGTTAGGACAAAAGGAATCTGTTGAACTTAGGTAAACTTGCAACAAAGTGAGCCTAAAAATCAAAAGCAGATCTTGTGACTCTAGACAAGGGGTACTGGGAGTAAAAGTGCTACTTTCTTGCTAAATTGGCTTTCTGGCTGTATGCTCCTCTGTCCAGTCACAGTCATGCTCCAGAGAATTTGAGAGTAAAAAGACTTTCATGATCTGAGGCTGGATTAGAGAGCATAAGCCAGGCATAGCCAAGAGGACAGATAGGAAAATTAATTTTAACTTACAGCTTGGAAGCTGATGTATGATAAAATACTGCCTTAGATTCTCTTAGTATTGGAATCTTTGTGTGATATATGTTCCTCCCTTTCCACATTTTCCTTAGTCACACAAAGACTAAGGAAAATGTGGAAAGGGAGGACCATATATTTTTCATCTCCATAAAACAGGTTTAGATGTTCGTGTGGAACCTAGGAAAAGGATATAATGTTTTAATTCTTGAAAAGTATGGATTCAGTTGTCAAGATCAGAAAATCAGAAATATTAACAAAATATCTTCATATAGAAAACTCTTTTTAACGACTAAAATCAGATTCCTTCAACCTAGTCTCTTACTTCAGCAGAGTCCTGTAGTGTCTAATTTCTTTCTTAGACTCTTTGAGGAACTGTATCTCCCTTCCACAATTCAACCTAGTATTTGCATGCAAATTTCCTCCTCTTCCCCATGTGTAATCATACCTACACGTCCACTTAGTCTGGCACTTTTCCATTTTTTGGGAAATACTCCATACGTCCATCAAGACTTCAGCCTGCTTGATTTCTCCTCAGCTTTACTGTAGTCCGATCTCCTACAAGCTAATTCTGTTCAAATGTATGAGACTTTCCAGTTGCCTGATCAGATAGCCATATTGGTTGGAGGATTGTTTGAAGACCACCTGGAAAGTATCAGGAAGCCTGACCTAACAAAAGCTGTTGATCAGTCCTGTTTATTGTCTCCTTGAACCACCTTTTTCTCAAATGAACCAGACACTTACACCTATTTTGCTAACAGAGCTACATGCAGTTTTGGGTTTATTTAGATATCCATACAGATACCCTGTTTAAAACTTATTTTTTTTTCCTTTCTATCTTGCAGTGATAAATGTACCATTCAGAGAGAGATGATATTTTACGCTGACAGTTTATACTCCGAATTCAAGTAGTAACTTGAGAAAATGACTGTATGAATCAATATGCATCCAAGCTAAAATCAGTCTAATGGGATGTTAGGTAGAAAGTTATTGGTCTACAGCACTTACTTATATGCAATGTTATGATTTTTCACCTCTGCTCCTTCTTCTCAGGGAGTAAACTTACGCATCTATGAACAATAGGATTCCAAGGCAAATATATCTTCAGGACATGAGTATGTGAAAACAAGGGAAAGCTACTGTACTGATTGAGTGAATCCTATTATAAGAGCTGCCTAAGTAGATATTGACACTTTGCAAGATAAATAACATGATACATCTCCCTCTCACACACACATAAACATGTACTGTATTTGGATATGGAACTTTCCAAACTTGTAATGGGTCAAAGCCTTTTTTTTTTAAAAAAAAAAGAAGTGTCAAGAAAATAGATGAGAAGATGTGGCTTTCATTTTGGGCAGAGGTTGAGTACAATACTTCTGCTTAAGGCCAGCCCTAGTGTTAGGCAGAATGACACAGGTGCTCCAGGTAACAGAGGCTGGAAGACAGCAGCAGGGTGGTAGGCTTGAGAACTATGTATCATCCAGCCTTGTGTTTCTGAGCTGGCCCATAGCCTTCAGACACAGGAAGAGATGCTGTCCTATCTCTGGGATGAAGGATTCCTCCTGCAGTCTAGTTGGCTTGTACACTTGGAATGGGAAGAATGCTCCTTGTTTTCATGTTAGGCATCAAAGTATCTTAGGCAGGACAGCTGTGCAGTCTCATTTCCAATTGTTTGTCTTTTCTGTCCACCTACCCCCAACCCTGCAGGTGTTCAGAGCCAATCATCTTCCAAGAAACCCAGGAATCGCAGCATCTTCCAATCCCTCTTTTGCTGCCTTTGCCATGACCACTCAGAGCCTATCCCCGTCAACAACAATGCCCCACTGCTGGTGGAAGAAAACGGTTCGGTGACCAAGGTATGTTTAATGGCCTATTTGATTCCTGGCTTTTTGACCATCAAGGATCTTGCCTTACAGGATGCAAGTAGTCCCTGTGGTGCTCCTGAGTACAGCAGATCCATTTGTTAATAGAAGCTCTCAAACAGCCTTTCCCAACCTAACAGTTTTCAGCTATGTGGGATTAAAACACACATCTTCAGCAAAATAAATGATTGTGCATGATTGAGAGGTACTGTAATGTGAGACATCTAATAGATGCTGTGCTGTGGAAAGATACATTAGATTTAAGAAAAAGGATGTTGCCCACTCCCTTATTTTAGTCCATGAAAGTTCTGTCCATTGAGAATTCTCAGGTGATGTTTAATTCCAGGCAAAATTCCCTAGCTGCTTGATCAGGTGTTAATATTATGAGTTCTAAAATAGTAAAACCCCAGACCCTAGGTTGGAGAAAGCACAAAAACTTTAATGGGTGTTGTCAGTGACATTGAACCCTGAGAACCAAAAAACAGTTTGAGAAAGTGGAATGCCCATTCCAGATCAATAAGTATTAGTCGTCTTCTGCAGTGCTTTAATTTCCTTCTTGTACTTGGATAAGGAGAATTAGTTAAATTCCACACAAATGGCATATCCACTGAGCAACCCAGAGGCTGGAAAGAGACCTTTAAAATGCCTTTGGCTGCAGGTCTTGTCACATGATCCCTTTTTTCTTAGCTGCTGAAAGATAATGACAAGTGACAAGCTTGAAGTTATGGCCAAGAAAGTCATTGGCTGTTTTGTCTAGCATTTCTCTGATATCAAAACAGCAAGATGGCAATCTGGTTAGGTATTGGATTTCATCTATATTTGAAGGAACACTCTGTAACAGAATAAGTATTCAACCGATATTTGCACAGGATTACACAAAACCAAACATCAGCAACTTAAGCTATCCACCCACGAATTTCACAAAAAAAGATTAAAGGTGAAAATATATATTTTTATATGAATGTTATAGAACATATAATTTCTGTATGTTTTTATATTTTTGGCATCCCTCAAGATTTGTAGCTTGATGCCCACAGGGATTGGGCTGGCAGAACATAAACACGTGTTTTGTTTATGTTCTTACTAGTGGAGATTTTTTTTAATGATTAAGAAGCTAAGCGTGGTGCAAATATATCAATTTCCTAGGTGATTTGGGGAGATCATCAGAGCCTTTAATTATTCAGAGCTGCTGAGCTTCCAACTCCGTTTAAACTGCGACTCCCAAGTTGATTCCCTTTTTCACCGCTTGAGCCTTGATACTAGTGCCCTCTATTGGCCAATTGTATAACTGCAGCTGAAGCTTCGGCTGGGCTTCAGAACTTCCCTCTCCTTTTTCGATGCGAAATGCATCTCATTGCAGAAATAGCTGCCACATTTCATAGCTATAGAATCATGGAGTAGGGCTTATAATGAATGGAGAGAGAGAGGGAGAGAGATTCTCATCTCTTTAGCTTGTTGCTGGCTGTCCTTTTGTCTTCTTCTTCCGTAGAGGACTCAGGACATTGATCCTGATACCTGCCAAATATCCCTTAATACTAGTATGGGGAAGCAGACTAAAAGGAGATAGCATCCAATTTCACAAAACATGATTTTAAAGTATTCGTGCTTTTCCCAGGTTGAATGCTCATTGTCCCTCATGCCGGTTGTCAGAGTAAGAAATCCTTACTTCTGTGTCTTTTTTAATCCAAATGTTTTACCCTACGTCTTGCTGTCTTTCTCACTCTGCAGACCGCAGTCAAGTACCTGCTGCCAGAAATCAAACCTCAGGATGCCAGTAAAATCTGTGTGGTCATTGACTTGGATGAGACATTGGTACATAGCTCTTTTAAGGTCAGTTCTTACCCATGTATCTGCATATATGCAGACAAATACACACTTATCTCTCTCTCTCTACTTTTGATGAGCAATGAGGCCATTTGCTAATTGTCATTCCAGCCAATTTCATTAAATATCATTCTAAACAGCTATGTTTTAAAAAATTTTCTCCATTTTAGCAGCTTTCAGCAACCTGAACCACTCCAATAATTTGGAGGGAATAGGTAAGGGAAGGAGAGGTATAACTTATTTGTTGGCGGGGCAAAATCTGAAGCTGGCCTTGTTACAGAAATCCAGGAAAGTGTTTCCAAAATAACTTTTTTCAAAACCAGGGAAATGGGTAGTGGAAAGAAATCTTTTAGGAGGTGTGTTTTCACTTTATGTCTCCTTCCTCCTCTCTAGCCAGTGAACAATGCAGATTTCATCATCCCAGTGGAGATTGATGGGGTCATGCACCAGGTATGGAATCTGTGTTGGAAAGTGGAGAAAAGAGATTGTCACCAACCTAGATGTTCCTAATGTGGCAGACAGTTTCATAGTTAAACCTGAATTGGAAATGGTTGCTACAGGGGTACTCCTTGAAAGTAGCTTGAAGCCCATCTGTTGTACAACATATATTTCTGTGAGAAGATTTTCACCCAATCCCAGCATGTTCAGATAGGGTAAGAATATGTCTGATCACTAGACCATGTGAACCCAATGGTCTAATTCAGCATAGGGAAATCTGTATACTCCCAAACACAGGTCAGGGTGAGCTATAGTGGAGCTGAGATTGACTTCCTGTACCCCTCTATATTTATTGTATTTGCTATTCCCATTTATATAGGCTGTGGCTAGGTTCAAGTAATCCAGGATAGGCTGTAGGTACAGCAATCAGCCTGTTCTCGATTACTTGGCCTTGGAGGCAGCCAGCAGCATCAATCACAGTGGACATGTCAGTTGTATGTGCTCACATTCAAAGAGGAATCAACAGCTCTGCATGCTTCTCGGGTGCTTTGAATAGTTCTCAGATGGCATAGCCCAGCTGCATTATTCCATACCTTGTATTGTGTACTGCACATTGAAATTTGAGGGTCTTCTTGTTTTGATCCCTTGTGCAAAGGGTACAAGCTGTCTTTTCACCACCTTTCTTGAAATCTGTGAGTCTGGAGGATTTTCAAGGAGGACATGTAGCACTACTGGCTAAAAGATAATATAGAATTATTCCAATCTTCTTAATAATGGATTTCTTGTGGAGGAAAAAATCCAAAGAAGCAATGTCACCTTGGATTTCTATTTCCATGCTTGGAATAATTCATGGATCAATGTCACCTTGATTTCTATTTCCATGCTTGGTATAACTCATGAGTAAGGCAGAGCAAATACAAGAGAAGAGCCGTATCTAGAAGTCCCTTGGCTTCATAGATTAGTTCGGGGTTGGGGGTCATATATCTTCAATTATTTTACAGTTTGTCAGCCCGTCAAAAGGTTTGAACACAAAAGTCATGAATAATAAAATAAATTTTTATTGTAGGGTCACAGTAACAGAATCTTGCAATACTTGAATGTACTTCTCCCCTCCCTGTCTTTATCCTGTAGAGAACTAGGGAGGGTCAATTCTGAGACACTTTCTCAAATTCCATGCTTTAGCCTAAGATTTCTCTTATCTGACTATTGCCTTGGCTGCACTTCTGCCTCCTCTTCCTCAAAATTATTCTCATACTCTTTACAAGGAGAATAATACAGAAATAGTTCTGGGCTTCTGTTGCAAGAGAAGGATGACACACAGCAGTGCCTTTCTTGAGCTGTTTAACTTTTATATGAAACTGTACAGAGGTCACCTGTCAGTTTGCAATGAGGTATTATCTGTATGCTAATGATACCCAACAGCACATTGTTCTCTGTGCTGTAATGAAACTGCTGTGAAGCCCTAATGCACTGTCTGGAGGCTGAGGATTTGGATGGTAGGAAAAAGCTCAAACTAAATCCCAGGAAGCTGGAGGTTCTAAGTAGTTCTGGGATTAGGTTTGGTGGGATTGCCTTCCACACACTTGAACACAGATCTGAAACTTGGCAGTCCTCCTAAACTCGTAGCTTCTGCTGGATTGTTCAAGGTAGGCCAGATCAGGAAAGAGCAAGGACTACTGGAACTCTATTTTATTGTTATATGGCATAAGAAAAGGATCTTCACAGCCTTCTCTCTGCTCTCTCTTATACCAAATCAAGGTGAGTTTATTGTGGGCTTCTTTCTCAGACTCTGACCTCTCAGGCTGAGATGCCATTTATTATCTTTTTAATTAACTGATGGACCTTGCATTCTTTTGCCTTTGTTATCTTTGACTTTCTCTGCACATCCTTTATCTGGAAGCAATTCAGTTCCAGTGATAAGATCACCTACATCCTGTAGAAGAGGTTCTGTGACTTGGGTTCCTCCTGGACTCATAGCTCCTAGTGGAGCAATGGGTGGAGTCCATGGCCAGGAAACTTTTACCCAGCTTGGCTGGTACATTTGCAACTTGTCCTGGCAGTTGTGACTCATGCCTTTGGCAAGATATTGTTAGGGTCCCGCAATATATCTTACATGGGGCTGCTTTTGCAGATGACTTGCAAGCTAGAATTGATAGTGAGCCTAGTGGCCAGGCTACTGACAGGAAGACATGCTACTGCAGTATACCACCAATAGTCAGATAGCTTTTGAGCCCAAGACAAAGATTTTCTTATAATCTATAAAGTCCTCCAAGGAGCAGCTCCTGTTTGCTGTAGGAGCTGCCTCCTCCAAATGGATTTCATCCATCTATGTGGTCTTTTAGGAGAGGAGATACTTTGGGTCCCCATCCATAAGGGGGATTTGGAACTGAGCAAGCCATCCCCAGAGTCACATCAGTGCTCCGGAACATCTTGCTCCTGGACATGCACCTAATTTCTTGGATATTGGTCTTCTATAAGGCAGGGAAAGCCATTTTGCTTAGGGAAATATTTGAATTTAGTGATTGAACCATTTTGTTTAATTGAGATTTTATTCTGATCAGGTTTAATTGCCAGCTTTATGGCTGTTTTTAGGGTATTTTATTGTAAAATTTTAGGGTATTTTATTGTATTGATGTTGTCAACCACCTAGTCTTGGAAGAGAGGCAGTATAGAAACAAATGTTAAATATGAATAGATACCAGTATACATAAATAAATGGATACCAGTATATTTCCTGGACAACTAGTTTTACCACCTGGTAGGCTTTTTCTGATGCTCAGCATTGCCTTCTTTTAGACAGGAACAGGGTTCAGCCATTTGTTGGCCGAGTAGGTAGAATGTGGAACCACTGTCTTATATCTTGTTCCATGATCCCCTTCCATGATTTTTTTTACTCTCACCAGGTGTATGTACTGAAGCGACCGCATGTGGATGAGTTTCTGAGGCGGATGGGTGAGCTCTTTGAGTGTGTACTCTTCACTGCTAGTCTGGCAAAGGTGAGATTCTCCTCCTCGAATCATGCTGCTTTCTTACGAAGTATTCAGGGTAACAGCCCTCAGTTTGGAAAAGTGGGCCATTAGAAGGACAGAGTTTAAGAAGATGCACATGGCAACATTTCTATCCAGTTAACCACCTGGTCCATTCTCAGCTCAAAATTAATCAGGAAACCTTGTTCTAGTATCCCTCTTTCCTTTTACAAGCTGCAGTAGAAAGCTGTTCCCATCCATCCGAAACAGTGTCCTATATTTTTGATTTTCTCTTTATCCCAGGCTTTCTGTTTTGCTTGAAGAAGAATTCTGAAAAATTCAACAACTGAGACGTTCCTCTTCACCATTTTCTTTGGTCCTAATGAAGTATTCTCCTACAGATGTTGGATTTTTCTCTGTCTCTTGCAGTTTAGACTAATGCTGAATAAAGTCATCAGAAGAGGTCTACCGACCGCTTTACTAACGATTAGTAGGAAAAGCCAGATCTGCATTGGGAAAGAGCTTTATTCCCAGTCTAGGAAATAAATTAATAGGAATAAATTTTATTTTGTAATACAGATAGTCCACAGCTTACAACCACAATAGGGACCAGAATTTCCATTGCTAAACAAGGCAGTTGTAAAGTGAGTCACAGCTGATTTTCTGACATTTTTGTCACAGTTATGAAGTGAATCACTGCAGCTGTTAAGTGAGTTATGCATTTGTTAAACAACTCTGGTGTCCCCCATTGATTTTGTGTGTCAGAAGCTGGCTGGAAGTTGCAAATGGCGATCACATGATCCCAGGATGCTGCAACTGTCATCAATATATGCCGGTTGCCAAACACCCAAATTGATCGCGTGACTGTGGGGATTCAAGGTTCAAGGACTAGTCATAAGTCACTTTTTTCAGTGTTGTTGTAACTTCGAGCAGTTGCTAAACGAATGTTTGTAAGCCAAGGACTACCTGTACACCCCACCCACCCACGTAAAGCATCTGGAGATTCTAGTCAAACTAATTTCTCTTATCACCTGTTTGTCCTCCAATTTTAGTATGCAGATCCTGTAGCTGATCTGCTAGACAAGTGGGGAGCCTTTCGTGCTCGCCTCTTCCGCGAGTCATGTGTCTTCCACCGGGGGAATTACGTCAAGGATCTCAGCCGCCTGGGACGTGATCTGACACGGATCATCATTGTAGACAATTCACCGGCATCTTATGTCTTCCACCCTGATAATGCTGTACGTATGGGAGTGCCAGCAGCTTTCTAAGTTGACTTTGGAAGCCTTGATCTCTGTACCTTGCGATGCAAAACTATGTCTGTTGAACAAACCTGAAAATATATGGCTGAAGAAGAGGGCAAGGGGGACAGTTTCCTACTTGTGCTTGGCCCCAGGAGGGGCTTTTCCTTAATGCCATGTATTATGCAGATGTTTTTTGCAGTTGGCAATTGAAAGCTAGATAGTATAGCAACATAATATGCATTTACAGCACTGTATACAGGAGAATGCTTACATAAAGTAGCCATTTTAGTTACTGACAGCCACCACCCTAGTAACCTTTTGCCTCTTTTCATCCCTGGCAGGTGCCTGTGGCTTCATGGTTTGACAACATGGCTGACACGGAGCTTCTTGACTTGCTGCCTTTCTTTGAGAGACTCAGCAAAGTGGATGATGTATATACTGTGCTAAAGCAGCATCGGACTATTAGCTAGTGACCCATGGGGGGCAGGCTTTGGGCAGGGGAAGTAGAGGGGTAGATATGCCCATTTAGGTTACTTCCTTCTGCTGAGCAGGATGACCTGTTCCCTCAGCCTCAACAAGCAATGCAGTGCCCAGGAAAGCCTGCAGGAGGCAGCAGAGAGCAATTATTCCTGTGGGGCACCAGAAGAAACTCCAGCAACTGAATATGATCTTGAATCCCAGAAAGGAAGCTTCCTTGCTGCTATGGTTAACAGTTTGTCCCCTTTGAATTATGGGCTGCAGAAACCAGGACCTCAGCCCATTTCTCTCCACACATAAACAACAAATGTGACCAAAGTTATGGTCTAACTATGGTCCTTTCCCCTCTAATCAGAACAGTTCTCCGCTCATTTTGGGGAAAGACACACAAGTCTCATTCCCAGGTATTCACTGCACTTCATTGTTGCAACTTTGCATATATCTTCATTGTCCCACTTTCAGAAAATATGATTTCTAAAATCACTGATCAGCTAGGAAGAGCCCAGATTGAAAATATTCAAGAAAAAATGGTGAAGAAAAGCTAAAAAGAACAAGCAGAACTGAAGTGATGTGGATGGGATGGAGATGCAGAAAAATGATAGAAGTGAACAGAGGACTGTATTTTTTAGTGGACTCAGCTCTATCTCTAAAGGAGAACAATGTTTCTGCTTCATCAAACAATTTAGGTTTTTAGCTTGAAATTGGAGAGCTGGATCTTTCACAAACTGCAGAGGGGCTGAGGACTGTGTTGAACTATCATACATAAGCTATCTCTTGGGACTAATAGTGAGGTCAGTTTTGTCTTTTGCTCCTCATGGAAATATCCCCTCTTGTGAGAAAATTCCTAAATTTCCATATACGGGGGGAAGAGAGGGATTGGTAAACTCCCCAATTTTACTGATTTTTTTCTTTAAATTGGACAACAGAAGGGCAGGAGATGTTTCATAAGGAGGGAAGAAATGCGGAATTGCTTTTTCCTGCTGAGACATAAGATGAATCATCTATATCACCTTTACTAGCAAGGGAATAAGAGGAGGAGGAGTTGAAGCAAGTCCATCCCACAAGTCCCTCTTTTAATCTCTAGAAGTAGATCTCTCACGCCGGTTCTATGACTGGTTATGTCCGGGTAAGATGGTTCATGATATAAGCATTTGCTTAAGAGGAAAGATTGAGATGGCATTGGAATACAGAGAAGGGACTCATTGAGTTGTGAAATATGGCTGACAAGGAAGAAAATACTATGGGTGAATAAAAAGAAGGGTATCATCTCTAAAACAACCAAGTTCTAGACTCAAGGGATTCTGATATTAAAGAATAGAAGTCGGAAGCCTTGATCCCAACACTCCTTGTTTCCCCAGCTAGTATGACCACTGATGAGGGAGGCATACATTGTACTTCAGCCATATCTGGAGAGCCCCCGGATCCTCTCACCCCACCCCTCAGCTTTGAGAAGTGATTAGTGATACTGGCCTACAGTATCTGTGTTGAATGCTGTGGAATCATCCTCTTCACTCCCTCTCTATATTCTGTGTCAGCCCTGACTTCTTCCTTCTCCAGCCTCCGAGCCCCTTTTTCACGCTATCCTCTCAGCGACCAGAACTCAACATCATGCAGAATTAGACTAAGCAGGGATAGAAGATGTGGGAAGTGTATTCTTCAACCACTGTGTTTTTTGAGTTACGCTATAATCAGTGCCTTCAAGTCCCACTGTCTCCCTAGAATTCTGTTACCTCTCTGGATTTGTGGAGCATGTGGACAAATTGTGCCTTTTAGAAGCAACAGATCCGCTAGTATAGAAAGAGGAGGAGAAAGCAGAGTTAGTGTGCCAAAATGGGGTTGACTCCATTTCTGCTGCTTTTTCCACAGTGCTAGAGGTTCCCAAAGGTGGTGTTTCAGCAAAATTTAAGCTGGCCCACCTCTGTGGTTCACTGTGTTTCTTCCTACTTTTTCCAGGAACCTTGAAGCCTGTTTTAACAGGAGAGAATTTTGATACAAAACAAGAACTGTCTTGGTGTTCTGCCTTGTTACTAATGGATTTGCCTTGGTTTCTCTCCAGTGCCATCTTAAATTTGCCTTAAAATGTTTTTGGATATAAGAATTCCTTGTGCCTTTGCCTATTGCTCTTGTTTTTGTTTTTAAAAAAAGATGCCATACACCTCAAGAACTCTAGCTCAGGCATAAAAAAGTAGGGCAAGTCTTGGCAACTCATTGGTAGCTCATTTTTGAATTTCACTGCCAAGGAGCTCCTGAACTGTCTTCTTCAACATGAAACAACATCACAGTTAGATCGTATCAGTTTACTATTACAATGAACCATAAATGGTTGAAGTATCTGATCACAGGTTGCCTAGACCTGACCAGGTGGTTCTGGTTAATCTACTTCTCCTTACTAAGAATGACAAGATGGTCAGAAATCTTTTAAATTGGGCATTACAACCACATCTGTCAGATCAGGCATGTTTGAAGATGATTATTAAATTCAGCAAGCGATCTTTCAACAATGCAAACTGCAGATGTCTTGAACAGTAGACAAAAATGTTTTTATTTTCTATTTTTTTCCAAAAGAACCATTTAAAAAAACCAGCATTGTCTTAATCTGAAGTTAGAATGGAAGAAAGGAAGAATAACTGAGGGACAAAGAAGCTTTGTTTTTTCTTAAGTCTACTGTTTTCTTCTATTTCTTGAAGATATGGCATCTATTGCTAGTACTATATGGAAAGACCCATATGTCTATAGTCTCTCCATAGGGTCTTTGAGAAATTAAACCAGATTTTGCACTTCCTGGATGAACATGTGCATTGAAACATTGAAAAAATGCATCGAATAGCTTTCTCCAGATTTTTATAGTTTTTCAAAGATTGTATCCCAGTTTTCAGCAGTGAAACTGTATCAAAACATTTAAAATTGTACAGTATTTCTAAAAGATTTTTTGAAATCAATGTAAGGCTAAAGTAAAATGTAGTACAAAATTATCTTTTATCATTTCATGCTATCTTTGAAGCCAATCTATATTAATATCGGGCTGAATTAACAAGGAAGACTCTTTGGCATTTTAAGACTGGTTTTTGTAATTTCTCCAACCACTCTGGGGGTGGAAAAGATGATAAGGTTACAATTTATACACGTATGTTGGGCAAAAAACTTAAGAAAGAATGATTTACTTTTGCGTAAGCTTACACTGCATATTTCTTAGCTGCTTTAAGGGATCATCTTGGTTTAAAGATGGCATCAATCCCCTTTGGCATGTACATAGTTTTTGACATGCAAGTAGTTAAATTTGGCCTGGTCTGAACTGTATCTTATTTTCTTTTCTCACCCTACCTCATGCATCTCCTGAATGCTGTGCTTAATAGTGTAAGTTGAAAAACTGAATCTTTCAGGCAGGACCAAGAAATCTTTCTCCCCTGAGAGACCATAAGCCACCTTGGACCTATTAGCTCCTACAAACCAAAAGCCCCCCTCCTTTTGAGGGCTCATTCAAATTCTGTGTAGGGAATTGCCTAGTACACCCCACTCTGGGGAAATTACATATTTTTACAGGATGTAGAAATAATTTTAGCTAGGCACAGGGCTTTAGATTATATAAATATGTGTATATGTATACAGTATATATATTAAGAAAAAATAGAAAATAAGGAATGAGAAAAAGTATTGATGATTTTTATAGCTGTATTTTAACGATGTTCATGGGAGATGTTAATTATTTTTGTGTCCTTTGTTGTCCCTACTTGTGATATAAAAGGAAATGCATCAGGAAAGTTTTTTGTCCATGAGTTGACACTTCTATTGAGAGTGTGTCCTGTCTCCAAGTGCCTGCAATCTCTCCTGTCCTTCTCTGGCACAATCTTTGAGGCAAAGGACTGAAATAATAGAGTGAGGATTGTCAGAGGCAGTGTTGCTAGCTACATTCACCAAGAGTTAACATGAGACCCAGTCAATGGTTTCATTCCACAGGAAGCTTGTTTTTTCATCTCCATCAAATATACAGAGCCCAAGATTGTTCCATGAAAGAGAAATTATTTCATTCTCTTCTTTCCACTTGCCTTTTCACATATTCTGTGCTTCTATCCACTTTTCCCTCCACCACCACTTTCTCTTCTCCCCAGATATTGGTTCTACTACCAATCCCATCATAATCTTTCAGGGTAGCAGCTAGCAAACTCTTTCTGAAACAGCTGCTTGAGTAATGCCTCCATCACTTTCTCCACAAAATTGCCTTCCCTTTAGGGCAACATCCTATTTTATTATTATTATTTTTTGTATTAGGCCGAAGATTCAATGCCAACAAGCCAATTTCAACTCAGAGTATTAGAAAACAGGGAAAGTGCCTCTCAATGCCAGCTTGAGAGCTCCAAGGAGCCACACAATCTGCATCTGTGGTACCTATACAGTACATGCCAAGGTAACAGAGATAGATTGGCTACATTATGCTCCTGCAGTTTTTGAAGTGGTTGAATAAGATGCCATAGCTACATCTCACATAATTGTTAGTAGCCTCCTTCCGGCAGTTCTGAATGCAGAAGTTGTTCTCCATTCTGATTTTTCAGGCTGTCTGTATCTGACAACGAGAAGCTGGATCTTTAGCCATGAACGAGAGTGTGATAAAATTGCCAATCAAAAGTGCCTTTTTGCAAGATTCAAACTGTAAAATAATCTTCGAAGAAAAAAATACAAAACTCTTAAAACGGTGTCTGTCTTTTTGTGCAACAGAAAGTGAAAGCTGTGTGGATAATGGGAATTAAACAGAAGGGGGCAATTGCTTTCATTTATCGAGCTTTTTTATGCAATGGAATGTCACAAGTTTGCTTCACTTCATTGACTCATAGGGCAGTAGTTTTCCTTGTCAGATAGAATTTCTGAAAAAAGATTTATAATGACATGATTTGCAGCTTTTTAAATAATAAGCTTTAAAATAGATATGTTACATTTTAATAAGTTTACTATTTTATTAAATCTCTCCAAGATCTTAGAAGAGGATTTTCTATGGAAGAATGCCAGCCCTGTTTAAAATACATCATTTTCATATGTCCTGCTACCCAGGGAAAATGGAAAAAAAGTTTTTAATGTAGCTTATGTTGGGTAAAAAAAACCTTGCCCCCAGTACAAATTTTCTTAAACAGCTTTTAAACATTTCTTATCATAGGAACTTTGATCTATTTTGAAGAACATTAGAGAAAGTAGTTGTGATATGTATGATGATTTTAAGGTTACAAAGAGGTTATTTTTTTGATTTAGCAAGCAAAGCAAAATCAGTAGATATTTTCCATTATTCCACTCATGCATTCTTAATTCAGAATCTATTGAGAAAGTTTTCTACACTGCCTGTTTTTTTAAATAAACAAATAACTTAGATTGCTTATCTTAAGTGGAGAGGTGGAAATGTTAATAGACAAGATGTCTGTGTATATTCTCATAAATCCGGGTCATGATTTATAGCAAAATTGCAAAACTTTCTCAAAAGGCAACTGGATTTTTATTATTTGATGTAATTAGAAGATGTTTCATCTCCTATCAAGGAGACTTTCTCAATTCCATGTGGAAAGGAAAGAGGTGGCAAGAATATATATGTTTCTCACATGGCAGGATACAGGGCACATACTAGGAAAAATATTCTTACATAATATGCTAACAGAGTAATAATGCATAAGCAATAAAGATTTAGAGGCTAGTTTTGCCCTTCAGGGTCAGCACAATACATATCAGAAGGGGCTGAAAGGTGTTTTTGAAGATGAATTGTCCTCATCCTGCCATGGAACTGAGAAAGTCTCCTGGATAGGAGATAAAACATCTTCCACTTACATCAAATAATAAAAAGTCCTGTTGCCTTTTTAAGAAAGTTTTGCAGATTTTTTGCAGTTTTGTTACAGACAACAGCAGTCATCTGAAGCACCACCATTATGTGTAAAAGCTAAAGTAAGGAGAATGATTGTGTAACTCTCTACATGTGGGAATACATATTCCTTTAAGATAATTTGGAGGGCCAATGAGGATTTAAGGAATTAGACAACTTTATGGGAAGAGGTAAGGTAGTGGTTTTGGCCATGAAGACTGCATTTCATATTAAGAGGCAATATAATCTTTGGGAAGAAATGCAAAGCTAAATTAGAATGTCTTTCCAGGTGCCTGTGTTTGTGAGTTTGTGTCTCACATTGGTTGGATGGTCACTGTTGGAAACAAAATATTTTATTAGAACAGGAGTAGGCAATTTACTGCTGTTTAACTGCTTGGGACTAGAATTCCAGTAAGTTCTGGCTAGTATCACCAATAGAAAGAGTGATGGCAACAACAGTTCTACATCTGGAGAAGCTTGTAGTAAAGTCTCAGATTCCCATGGTACTGGGCTGTGAGTCCATTTATTTTATTAAAAATGAGGAATGAAGGACCAGTCCAAAGGGCATATATATCTTGGACTTCTTAATAAGCTCAAAGAAAGAAACTTCTGCACTGTAATTTTAAAGAAAAGCAAAACTTCTGAGCAGAACTGAACTTCAGAAAAGTCCAACAGATAATATAATTATTGCTCTTAATTGCAATTCATATTGCCATTAATTGGAATGATATTGGGAGAAGGGTATTCAATCATTTTGCACACAATAGCTCCACCTCTCTCAACTTCATAATTTCATACCACTCTTCCATCATGTATTTAGCTTTTCCTTTGAATATCCTTGTCCTTTCTGATACTGTTTCCACCCCACACCCATGTGGTCAATAAATATCCTATTGAATTTGAATGTCATTTTTCTTTTTATAGGCTTGCATAAGCAAAACAGACAAAACTAGAGGTTTATTGCTTCCCATCCTAAGCTAGACCTCTTTCCAAACCTTTGGAAGGTGAGTTTTAAATGATCAGAATAAGAGAAAATAGCACAGCCTTACTTTTACAGTGTCAGCATGGTTCAGCAGTGGTCAGAGAAAATCATATAATTTTATTTCTGCTAAGGGTTTGGCTGCTCCAGATCCTTAATCTATTATTGTATCTGTTGCTTTGAGAGCCAATGTGGTGTAATGGTTAAGCAGAGTGATAGATTGGGAGTTATAATCCTACCTTAGGCACAAAGTCAGCTGGGTGACCTTGGGCTGGTTATTCTCCCTTAGCCCTAGGAGGAAGGCAATGGTAAACTACTTCCAAAACTTTGCCAAGAAAATCACAGGGACTTGACCAGGCAGTCACCAGGAGCCAAAACTCACTTGAAGGTCACCGAAAGACTTCACACCCTATTCCTGCTTTCAGACACACATACATGTTTGCTCATGGAATTAATTTGAGTAATTTGCCGTAGGATTCTGGGTCATTCCTGAACATGTGCACTATAGTTTTTTAAAAGTTTTATCCATTCCCCGCTTTCTTTCTTATAATCCTGTGAGGGCAGTGAGGAAAGAGGTAAGTTTTCCTTTAAACTTAAAGCATAACTATAACTTTGCAATATAAAGCACCACCCTAAAAAATGAGAATCTTGGCTGTTCCTTCCAATAGCATTTCTCAATGTATTCTGAAGCTTTGACTATTAATTGTTCACTCATCCATCCCTCTGCAGAGATCTGACCAGGCATCAGTTGTATAGCAACATAATTTTAGAATCCAGATGCACATAATTTTCAAATAATTGTATTATGGGGACCAAGCCCCATTTCATTACAGAAAGTAGTAATATTATTTTACACTAATTAAATGAACATCTATAAATCTGTCTGTGCCCAGATGCTTTCTTTCTGATTTTAACAATGTTGAAAGAAAGAAAGAAAGAAAAGAAAGAGAGAGAGAGAGAAAGAAAAAGAAAAGGAAAGAGAGAGAAAGAAAGAGAGAGAGAAAGAAAAAGAAAGGAAGAGAGGAAAGAAAGAAAGAAAGAGAAAGAAAGAAAGAAAGATGCTGTGAGGAGCAGCAGTAACGCACATGTCAGCCCAAGAATTGATACAGGTTTGGATGCTGTTACTGCCAGGGTGGAAAACTATCCCTGGCTCCAAGCAGACATTTTGAAGAGAGGGATCTTAACTACAGGGACTTTGTAGTGTGATCCAAAATCCAGCCACAGTCAGGAACTCATTTGAGTTGAGTATTGAAGCAGAACCTCTCTCTGTGTGTCTTCTATTGTGCTTTTGACTTCAACCATCCATTCCATTCAGAGGCAGCCCAAAAACTTTACATTCTTTGTCTTGCTTGCTTCTCAGTCTCTGATTTATCTCTGTCTCTCTGTTTTATCTTTAATTGTCTTTCACACACACAATCCATTAATGAGTTACTGACTTCCCTAGCCATCATTTCATCATCTTTCCATAAGTACTTGCTGAAACTTAGCTCATTAGAGACCAAATTGGTAGATGGGGGGAGCAAAAACTGGTTGCCTACTGGAGCAGGAATAATCCAAAGCTGGCCCCTGGCTCTCCGCCTCCCTTTTTCAGGACTGCATTGCTTTCTCTCACAGAGAGGAGAGCATAGCAACCAAAAACAGCAACAAACTACGGAGAGGAATTAATATTGGGGGGCAGTTTAAAAAAGGCTTGGCATCCACAGCACCAGGTAAGCTGCAAGGCTATTTTTGCCTTTACCTCATACTAATGGTGGGTTGGCTTTCTCAGCTTATGGACCTACCCTGTATTCGAACAATAGTCTGAGACACAGATAGATAATGTTTTAACTCTAGTTTAGTTGTCACCTTCAAGGCACAAGAATAGACCAGGCATTTTCTTTCCAAATTTCAACCAAGTTCATTATAAAACTAGAGCATTGGGAAACATTAGGGTAAGACCCTTTGCAGAGATGGTTATAGGCCAGTGCCAGATATGTTTCAGTAATGGGATTCTAAGAAAAGAATCAAGAATTATTACAGGTGAAAGCTGCTAATGAAGTATTCAAAGGCTAGAGGAGATTGTAGGAGAAGGGCCATGTTAGTCTAGGGTAGCCAAAAATCAGAAGCAATCTGGATGGTAGCAGTAACAATTAAAAGGCATAATTTTTCATGAACTATAGCTTCAGACTCAGACAGATTATGGGTCAGATGAATAACCTTGACTTTAGTGATTCAGCTTGCAGTAAAATGTCTTTCAAGTTGAGCTCATGATTTCATGGAGAGATACATATTGCTTTCTTAGCAGCAGTACAGAAGTTTTTTTTTCACATTTGTCTTCCAAAATATTATTCAATTTCCAAGTCCAGCCTCTCCTCCAAGTACTAGTCTGTTCTAACTCTACTTAGCTTCCAATCTAGACACCTCAGTAAGGTGCTAGCATCAGCAATGGCTTTTCTTGCCTTAGAAAATCCATTGAAGGAAATAGTAATAATAACAAACTACAAAGCTGCACAGCTTAAACAAATGTTGATAACAAAGACAAAAATATCTGCATAGTGGACTTTGCAGTACCTGGAGACAGCAGAATAGGAGAGAAAGAACTGGAGAAAATCACAAAATACAAACACCTGCAAATAGAAGTAGAATGGTTATGGCAAAAGAAAGCAAAGATATTGCCATTAGTAATAGATGCCTTGAATGCAATCCCAAAACAACTGGAGCACCACTTGGACACCATTGGCAGATTCAATGAACCACAATAATTTACTATACTTGTATGCCACCCAACTCTCAACTCTGGCTGGCTCACAACAATCAAAAGAAAGGAATTTCAAGACACATAAACAATAAAGGAAAAAGGATGGCAGGTGTGATGAAGTTAGGGTCTCACTCTCCTTCATCAAAGACCTGAGTAAAGAGCCAGTTCTTCTAACAATAACAGTGTGGGGGCCATCCAGATCTTGGAGAGAATTTGGCTCCAGAGGGCAGGCATTGCTACAGAGAAGATGTGCCTATGAGGTCCTGAGAGATAATATTGTTTAATCAAAGGCACCCAAAGTGTATTGATCCTGCAAGATTGAATTGGTGAAAAGGATGTTGTGGGAAACAGGCAGTCCCCCAGTCACCAGGCCCTATGCCATATAGGGCTTTTGCAGATAATAACCAGAACCTTGAACTCCATCTGGAAACAAATTGGCACCCAGTGCAACTTGTAAGGCAGAGACATGCCAATTACTGCTCGCACCACTGCATTCTGCGCTAATTGAAGCTTCCGGATGATCTTCAAGGGTGAGAGCATGGCAATAGTCAAGCTGCAAGGTGGCTACAGCAGGGGATGCACAATGGGCTGGTTTTTGTGTTTTGGAAATGTATTTATTTCTATATTCACGCCCAACTCACTTTCAGCAACTCCTTGCTAACTGAATGTGGATGGTAGACAAATTATTAGTCTATTTAACAGCATGTTAAAGCTGAAAGAAGATATTTCTCCAGATTTAGTTAAACTAGAACTTCTATCTTCCCTATATTGGCCCCCAGACTGATGGGAATTCAAGTCCTGCCACATCTGGAGGATCACCATTTCCCCCACTAATTTCTAATGCTATCCATTCATACCCATACACCATAGTTATAGTGATTTTTCAAATAGAAAGGGTAGATATAGTTGTTTGAAGATATGCACTATGTGGAAGGAAGCAGGAATTTAACAAATTCTTTATGAAAGTCAGAAACAAATCTTATGAAAAACCTTAAAAGAGAAATTGGATCAAGCTGAGGATACTGGAGCCTACTATTTTTCTTGGGCCCCAACTTCCTCCATCCTATATTAACCAATTTTGATGTTCTTTTTAGGGATTATACCTAGCTGGTTCATTGGATGTCATGCTTCTAGACATGTGTGACTTGCTATCTGTGCTTAAACAATAAAAGCAAGCACAGCTTAGCTCTGGAATATATATTTTTTGTTCAGAGGGAACAAACTACTTTTGTTCAAACAGCTTTATTCACACAAGCAAAATGTGGTTGGCTTGGTTTGGGCACAGTTGATTGCACAAATCCAGCTAAAAGAAGCCTAGATGATAATATGGTTGAACAAATCACGTTGTGTGAATGTGTTGAATCTTCTCACTCAGAATAATATTTGAAATAGCAATGGATCAATAGGCAGACATTCTGCCCTGTGAAAGGTACGGAATGATGTTTTAATTAACTAACATGGACTTGGGATAACATTCCAGGTATCTTCCAGAGATCTCAAACCATAACTCCCTTCTCCATTGCAATTAGCCATATTATAAGGCAGATGAAAATTGAAATCCAAACTATTTGGAGAGCATCATGTTACTTATCCTAGCCATGTACAAGGATATGTCTTCATGCAGCATCTGTATTTGTATGAGAGAAAAAGAGAAAGATTTACTAAATTGAATTGCCCAACCTATTTCCTAGATTTTGAAACTTCCAATCATCTCGTCCCAGTTCCAGGGATTTCCGGTCCCTTCCAAAGACAAAATGCTGCAATGCCTTGCACTGTTCCTCACTCACCCCACCCTATTCCCAGAAATTGTTTAGGAGCAATTGGAATGGAAGCTTTGCTCTTCCTCCTGGATAGTTATGACAGAACAGGACATCCTCTCTGCAGAAGCAAATGCAATAAAGAAACAGTGGGGCCCAGAGATATGAAGGCTACCAGAACTGGGTTTTTTGTCTTTGTTTTATTCCTTATCTCTACAAAGCAAGAGTGTGGATCTTTGTGTGAGGCCATGAACTTGTTGCTGAGGTTAAAAAGGTAGAGGCCAGTGGCTGAGTGGAAGTGCCCAAGATTGGAATTGACACATTAGTGCAAGAATGTCTCAGTCAAACCCAGCTATTATTTTTAATGGTTACTACTGAAAGACAATTTCAGGGCCTTTACACTTCATCTTCCTCTGATTTCTCCTGTTAGTATACCTTTGTCCAATTCAGTGATAAATGTTACAGAATATTTTTCTTCCTGAAGATGATCATGCATTTCATGATGTAGAGATGATATCCACAAAAGCTTGTGCTATAATAAAAGTCAATTGGACTGAGAAATTCAATAATGAATTGAATATTCTGGTACCTTCATTCTTGAACGTACCAAAATATTATTTGTTTCTGCTGTTAGTTTGTCTCCAAACCTTCACATTTATTTAGTCATTTCAATAGCTTAGTCATCTGTTTATTGTCATGCTTCTCCACATCCACTATATTCATCTTTGTTTCATTTTCCACATGATGCAAACTTTTATCTGTATTCATGTGTACGTTCTCTTTAAAGGCACACTTATAGCTCAGCATAATCCACCAGACAGGGCTTCCCATAATAGACATCTCCCAACACATGTCTGGGAAGCTTGAATGGACATGTACTATACAGCATCAAGGACAAGTTAACTGGGAACAAAGTTATACCAGTAATATAATGAGATGCAGGGTCCATTAACCATCTGGTTCTGTCTATGCTTTAATTCACTTCTAAGGTGTAGTAAAAGAAGGTAGAGAGTCCACAAGCTTGTGTAGAGTCAACATCATAAATGTTTTCTCTTTTCCATTTGCTGTTTATTTTTATTGGCACCATAAAAGGAGGAACAGCTGGTTGATATTTTAATAAGAAGATGGGTCAATCAACCAGATAACATTTCCTCTTTGTAAAGACAAGATATTTCTTGAAACTCTCAAAGTATCATTCTGGCTTAGAAGACAACTCTATAAGTTCTTCTCCATTTGAGAAATACTCAAAGAAAATCTATCTTAGATTGCCCTGTAATAATCTATTCTGGAGCATTGCTCTCTCATACTTGTTTCAGCTGCTCATCTACCTTTGAAGGGTACTTTTAAGATGTGGACTTTCTGCTCTGGATGTGTACTTTTAGCTTTGTGACAAGGAACAAAAAACATACTATATGTCCCTTTTGTTTGTCCCCTCCCATTCTCCCTGCTAATGGCAGCTTGAAGATTAGGCTATTTATACTGCGGAACTCATTACATGTTTTTTTTTTTAATACACCACACTCATGATCTTGATCTTGATTCTGTGAGATTGCTAGTTAGCAAAGTAATAGCGAAAGAGAACAATTATTACTTTAAAAAATAGTACTCATTTTCTCAAATCAGAACTTCCATTATTCTGACCTGTAAATTCTCTTCTTTCTAAGAATTTCTTAGGTTACTTAGGACAAAATGAACTTTTCCCAGGTTTTGACCATCAAAACCATCCATTTGCAGAGGAGTATTTTTGAGGATTCTGTGCTATATTTTTACCTTCTAGCGAACATGAATCCAATGTAATCATTTCTGGATACAGGTCATGTTTCTCATTTTCAGGAAGAGATGTGTAAGTATTCCATTCCCTTTTTGAGAGGCAAATTCAAAGGATAAGCTATTTGGACAGTAGTGGTGAAATAATGTTAATGGGTACAGTCTTTCTCATTATTACATGACATACTCAATTGCCAAAATTAATTAATTTATTCATTAACTAGATTTGTGTCTTTCCTTCAGGTGTTTAAGGCAACACACATAATGCTCTTTCCTTGTATTTTTTACATAATGCAAAGAGAGGACTCAGTGGAAAAGACCATGATGCTGGGAAAGATTGAAGGCAAAAGGAGAAGGGGACGACAGAGGATGATATGGTTAGATAGCACTGTGGATGCAACGGGCATGGATTTGGGTGGACTCCAGAAGGGAGTACAGGACAGGGAAGCCTGGTGTGCTGCAGTCCATGGGGCCATGAAGAGTCAGACATACAGTAACTGCGCAACCGAACAACAATACCTGTGTCTGTCATAATAATAATAATTTTGATTATTAAAAGGCTAAGAGAGAGTATTAGATGTTAACAAGCAATGTAGCCATCTCATTAAATCACCATTTCCTTCATACTTCCAAGCTTGTTGATGCTCCAAGTTTTGAAGGGCTTCTGAAAGAACATCAAGGATAGAGCCAATCTCACCTTGAGGGAAAGGAATGATGTATCATAGAGTGGATACCACAACAGAAAAGAAAATATTGTAAAGACAAAGTAGAAATCATTTGCATTTACGTTACTGGAGATACTGGATGTACTAACTGGCACTATGATGTTGGTGAGCTGTTCAATTTTGAGATGACTGAGAAAGTATTTGAAACTGTCTGTTCAAGTTTCCTTCAGCACTTTGAAACCTTTTTTCATCTCCTTTCCATGACATTCTACTACTATCTTCAGACAAAAAGATTGAACTTTCCCCAGAGGACAATGTTTCAGTCCTGCACTCTATTCTAATCTATGAACATAATAAAAATACAGTATTTAATTTGAGTTGATACGTCAGGTACTCTTACAGGTAATTTAGCTCTCAGAAAATGTAGACATACACTTTCTTTCATACACATCTTTACTCTTGAGTAATTTTTCCACAATAGATAAATTGCACACTGCAACTAATAAGGAGTGAGCTTGATTCTCATGAATGATCCTTCACAAAATGGTCGAGTTTGTCTAGTCTCATTTTGCCAGAATATGCTCCCTGCATCCATTCTAGCCACACTTTATGATCCCATTTACTTCCTTTTTCAGAGGAGATGGGCACACTTCCAAACTAGATTACAGTCACTTATTTTTTCCCCCTCTAGGAAAGATAATGGAGGGGGAGCCCAGAGTTCTTCTTGGAAATAAAAGTAGAAGCTAGGATGGTTCTTTCAGCATGAACAGTTTTTCTCCTCTTCCCTTCTCTTATATACAGTGTGTGAAAGGGTGTGAAAATCAGATGGGGAGATTTTGGCATGCAGGACCCAGGATTGCTTTAGTCTTCTTTGGAGAATGATTGCAGAGGGGAAAACAACAGCGATGATGACATTGAGAAGACAGGAAGAAGAATGATTAATTTTGTTCTCATGGCTCTGGCTGAATTTAGTCACTGGCACAGCATAATAAGTTGCTGTTTCTTTCTGTCAATGTGTCCCTGTGTCTGGTTTATATGAGAATGGGAGCTTTTGTTGTTCCAGCAGCAGCACTCTTTCCTGGACAAGATAGCCTAGCTATTTTGTCCATATTTACATTCCTGAAATTTGCTCTATATGGAACTGCTATTGCCTTCATTCTAGACCAAGGGAGTCCAACCTTGGCAACTTTAAGATGTGTGGACTTCAGTTCCCAGAATTCCTCAGATAGCTGGCTGAGGAATCCTAGGAGTTGATGTCACACATCTTAAAGCTGCCAAGGATGGACTCCTTTGGTCTAGATGCTGCAGCTGATGCAGAATATGTCACTTGCCCTATCCTGTGCCTATACTGAATCAACTACACTGATATCCAATTAGTTACCAAGTGAGTTCAAGATTCTGGTTTCAACTTATAAAGCCCTAGATGATTTGGGACCAGAATACATGACAGATCACCTTCTCCATTACAGTCTTAAACATTACTACTGTCATCAAAATTGTCCTTGCTCTATTTGACAGAATTGACTGTCATTTTGCAATTGCCCTCAGGTAGGCCTTCATAGATTCCTGATTTTTGTAAAGCTTTCCCTGCTGAAATCTGTGAAGTATCTTCCATTACTTCCTTCTTTCCACCCATGATTCACATTATGAATAAATGTATTTGTCTTCCATTCCCCTCTCTGTGATTGTAATAAACATAATTGTTTTAATTGATAGTATTTATCTCTGTTTTTAATATACATGGCTGGAAAGTATTTCCGTATGTGATTTCATGGAAAGTGATATAGAAATATATGAAATTTGTAGTTAGTAAATAATATCTTAGACCATTCATTTGATAATGGAATAGTTGGATAGTTGAACATCCCCAGCCATGCAATTTTTTTGAAATACAACATTATCTTTAGGTAGTGTTGCTATTCTGCAAGATGGTTCTATGAAATACAATTTAACCCACATTAGAAGCATCAGATTCTAAGGACCAGGCTGAGGAAGGTCGAATCAATACTATAATTTGTGTACCTTTTTATTATATAGAGAATTGATGATTACATTCATGAATTCATCCTTCCTTAGAATTAGCTACAAGATAATTATATATCAATTTATTCAATTTATTGACTAAGCTTTGCACAAATAAGAAATTGGTAACTTCATTCTCCTTGCAAAGATCTACATATATATATCCGTATAACAGACAGGTGATGCTGGCTGGGGAAGGAAGCAGAAGGTAGGATATATTTATAAAATTGCTGATATTCAAATTGTTTTAAAATCTGTTTACAGTAACAAAACATAAGGATGTTATTTTAATGTCCGTAAGCTTTGTGAGTTCTTTGATTATAATTTTTATCTGTACATTATCCTTTCTGCAAAAAAAGTTGTATTTCTCAAGTTAAAGCAAATATTTGCCCAGCTGTTTCTGCTTTGTTCCAGCTCTTTCCTGGTACTTAAAAATAATGTATATATAACACTAAAATAATTTTCAAAGTCTCCTACAATTTAGACTATTTAGTTAAATGTACCAATATACAGTAACAAACATAAACAAATCCCTAAGTGTCCAATCAAACCTGCATCTTTTCCCTATATGAAAAATCATGTGAGTTAGCTGAGTTTTGCAAACTCTCTGAAGTACAATTACGGTTACACTAGACAACGCATGGTCTACTGAGTAACTGTTTCAGAAATATTTCCTTGCCTAAACAGAGAAACAGAATGACCAAGGACAAAAAAACAGTGGGAGTAGGAACACTTCCAATTTCCTGCCAGCTTGACTGCAGCTGATTGCATCCTCTGGGTGCCAATAGTGGGACTGGTCTACCCAGTCTCTGGAGGGCTAGGGCAGGTCTGGTCTATCAGATCTCCAGTGGCCAAAGGAGGGGCCGGTCTACTTGGCCTCCAAAGGTGGTGTGGCAACAATAGACCAATTCTCAAATTTGCCATATTTCAATCCCATGGAAGTCATGATTCTCGGATTATGGATCAATTTTGTAGGTTAGCCCAACTGAGGTACGTTGCCCTATGATGCAATGTTTCACCCAGTTAAAGATTACAGTCATGAGAATTTTAGTAGTATGTAGATCAACTATGCTGAGAAATAAAATGGTTTCTTTAATTTTTAGGAGGTTATATGAATTCAGCGATATGATATATAAACCATATGTCTTCAATAAATCTGGCGAACCCTATCAATTGTGGTTTATTTAATAAGTTGTGATTAAGCAAACCACTCAGTGCAGTATGTGAAGACTTAACCCTAGTTTTGATCTCTGTATTCTTTGTGATTGCTTGTTTTATTGAATGTTTAATGTAAGCTGCCTCTAGTTTTTCTGGTTTAGTAGCATTATTATTATAATTCTAAAACCTTGCATTAATAGTTTTATACAATGTGATGATTGATCATTTATTTCAATTAGACCATTAATCAATTTTTAAAAAATAGAGGCATCTCCTCTGGGGATGCATATAGCTATTATGAAAAAAACGATTTGCCCTGATCCTCAGTGGAACGGTTGCCAATCTGGTTTGTTATTTCCAAACTGATGAGCAGGAAGACAAGGACCAAGGAGGAAGATTAAATGAAATTAGCCAGTCTGAAGGCAAACCTTCAGCCACAGATATTGGGTACTCAGTTAAACATCTATCCAAGTTTTCTGCCCAGGATTGAAAAAAAGTGGGAATATTACCACAATAATGTGGCAAGCAGGCTGTATTTGTTTCTCTAGAGGTCATAGGTGAGACAAGCTTCCTCTGAAAGACAGGAAAGTAGCCTTTCGATTGCAAGCCAGGTCTTATCCAGGCCAAAGATACAACTCAGGTGCATCTGCAGAGACTTTGGCTCTCCTTCCCCTGTTCTTCCCTTCCTAGGCATTCCTGCCCTTATATGGAAAAGGCTGGTGGCAATAGAGAGAAGAAAGGAACAAAGGTCACTTGTACTTCCTCTGTTCAGGTACAGTCTTTCTCCAAGGTGCTGCGTACCTACCAAGCAGACACCACAGCCAAGGTAAGAAGTTTGTTCTGGGGATCTAGAGAGCCAGCCCTGGCGCTGGACTCACTGTATCCGATCAGGAATTGTGGGGAATGTGTTGGGAGGGTTGTGTTCTGGGGGAGTCAGTTTGTTGTTGCTTGAACTTGGTCTATATAATACCATGGTTGCCCTGGTCCAAAATAAGAATCGAAGGCTATGTATTTGCAGTGTGACAGCTGAGAACAACCACTGAACTTTACGATCCAGACAGGGGTGCAACCATTCTTAAGACTCTGTACTATGATTCCAGTCCTGTCATCAGTTCTCACAGGATAAGAAGCCTTTCTGAATTGATGATAGCAGAACCCTCCTACATAACTCTGTATTTTGTGCATTGCTGGCTTAGCACAAAGGCCACCACACAGTCCAGCTGGAGAATTAGTGGGAGCCTTTGGAGAGAGAAGGAAAGGGTCACATTCAGGAAGGAGAAGTTTCCCATAGATCGTAGATCTGTTCATCCATGCTTTGGATGAAAGAGAATCAGGGCAAAAGATAATGCAGAATGGAGATTCTCAGATTCAGGAGGAATCAAGTGAATCTATCTATGGGAATGTAATGAAGTTCCTTTGAAGACTGTCATTTGAGAATTAGGGAGACTAATGAGATAATTGCTGCATTTGCTTAGTTTTCCCATATAGCAACCAACAGATGGGTAATGCTGTGCCATATGGCAAATGTTGAAAAGTCAGCTCTCCAACAACAGCTTATGCTTTTAAGTCTCTCTTAATCACTTAGGTTTATCTACTAGTATATCACCACAGCTGATTAGCCCCACTCCCTACCCCAGACACCAAACAACCTATAATTAGAAGATGGGAATTTTTCAGCAGATGCTAATATAAAGTTCTGCTACTTTGACTGAGAAAAGATTTCAATGGTTTAAAACTGAAGCAATTCCAAAACTAGTTTAGCCAATGAAGAAAGTTTCTGATCAACAACATGGTGGCAAACTGTGCAGATATATCAATTTCTGCCCATCACATTGCAAAAGACATTCCCTTTGGTTCTTCTGCTGTACTGCAGAAAATGCTTATTAATGTTTCCAAGAGTAAAGGAATCACTACAGCTCAGAAGTGCAAACAGAAAGCCCCAAATGCAATTCCTGGCCTTTCTGGACAGTGCTGGAAGAAACTTCTGTATGAAACCTTGCTACCAGTCAATGACGACAACACTGAATTAAATGGATCAATAATTTCTCTTGATAGAAAACAGATCTCCATGTTCCTCTTCTTCCTGAGAAATTATGTGAACTTGTCAAATGTACAAAAAAAGAGAGAGATGAATTGCCAAAACATATTGAACCTATTTTTAAGATTCCTATGTTGTGTTTCTGTTATGGCATGTTACAGAAAACATACATACAATTAAAAAAAACTACACAGATGTCCTGTGTAGCATTAAGGGAATCTATAAATTATGTCTTACATTGGGACTTTTCCCCTTACTGGAAAATTACCACGGATGCCCACCCAAAGGCCTCGAAACTCACAGTATAGGTGAAGGCAATACCTTACACAGTTTCAGTCTCTTAAAATCTACACATCACTGCGTTCATCTGCCTAATAATTTAGTTTTCTAAAAATGGACTTGCTAACTATTGATGCTCAAGCTGTTCAGATTTAGCATTCCAAAGAAATGTGAACCATCTTAATGTGTTTCTGTGTGGCCCTCCTTTAAGTGCATGATCTGAATGAATGCACATGGTAAAATATTCTATTGTTGGTCTTTTTTAAATATATATATATGCTTATATACCACATACTGTTTATGATTTAACTGTTGATATTTTTTTTTTCCATTCCAGTTCCAAATCCAGCCACAAAGTATTGGTCACCATGCCGGAACTTAATACCAAAGTCACCAAGACTTTGAACAAAACCACACCTGGACTTCAGATATGGAGAATTGAGGTGAGAATGAATGTGAATATACACAGAGGTGCACAAGTATGTGTGTGTGAGACAGAAGATATGGACGTCCGTAGAAGAAACCAGCAGTTAGTGGCACTTTTGTGTCTCAGCATTCTACAAGGGACAGGACACTCAACTTGTAGCTCCCCAAAGCATGAACTCAGCCTCAGAAAATTCTCAAAAAGGTGTTACCAAAGTTTGATGTTTAATATGACAGAAAAGGGGATTCTTTAAAACAGGACTGGAGAATGATCACATTAATTATATTTAATAAGTTTGAATTTAAATGCTTATTCTGATCCTCCATGCTAGTTTTTATAGTAATTTTATTACTGATTATAACAGTAAAAACTAATGCAAACTGGAAAAAAATAGAAGGAACTGTTTAGACTAGTAACTCATCGGATGGTAATTAATCAAAGGTTTTAAGAAGTAATCAGATTTCTTTTGTGTGAATGCAATTTCCAGGAAAATCTGTTTAAAATGTAAAATAGCAGCCAAGGAAAGAGTTGAGCCTCATTGGGTCCAAAGCGCTACCCCTTCCCCCCTTCTTGTCATGATTCTCAACCCAATTCCGCCCTTCGTATTTGACCTGTATTTATTTATTTCTGTACTATTTATTTATTTGTTAAATTTATATGCCGCCAAACTCAAGCAACTCTCTGCGGCTTACAATAAATGTATGCAGGAAGCTTCCAGTGACTGGCCTCTTCCGTGGAGTGAAAGTAAGCTAAACAGGGCTATTTTATATGGACTACAAAATCCAGGCAATTATTAGTTGGCAGCAAAGTCTTTGCTGCCACCTAGAGAGTGACTGGAGTTTTGCAGCTGAGTTATGATAGGCCTCATGACAGCAACAAGGGATTTTTCTCTCCTTTCAGACAACAGTTTTAAAGAAAGGATCTTCCTGCAAGTGCAGCAGGAAAGAAAAGGACTGACTTACCCTGTCCTGTCCACCAGTGCAGTTCTTTCAGTAACTACAGGTCCCAGCAAATGCTATCTATATGCATGGTTTTCTAAGACAAACTAGAATAGTTTTGCAAATAAACAAAGTGATCAAACATTATTGAGTCAATTGCAACCTGGCTTTCTTTCTATATGGAGATTTGACAAAGGGGGAGACAGGGAAGCGGGCATCTGTGGAGGTTCCCTTCCAATGAAACAGCTCCATGCAGAGGCAAGAACAGTCCCTTTCATTGTGGCAGCTCATAAAAAAACTGCTTTTTCTGGACAGCCTTCAGAGAACAAGAATGTGACACTGAATGAATGTTGATGGACAATGAATGTATTGTATTAAGCTCATTATTTTACACTGTAACGATCATTGTATCGTTTAGATGGCTGATTTTAATTATGTGTATTGTAGAAGCATGAACGGCTTAGAACCATCTAAAATGGAGGTCATATGAAATTGCTTAATCAAATAAATAAGAATGGCTGAGAACGATATCCTGTATCACTCTCCCCTCCTTCCTCCTCAAGACATCAGGAGTTCCAAGAGATCCTTTAGAAATTTTAAGGAAATCCTCTGAAGGAGAAGCTCAGTATCTCAGAACATCATAGATTGGGCAGTCCACCTAATAATCCACTTGCAACATGGTTGAATATGTCCGGCTCAAATGAAGGACAGAAAAGGTGGATTTTAAAAGTTGAAGAAATTTGCAGGAAAACAAAGCAGAGCGTTAAAGAGAGTATATGAGAGATTGTTTTTAAGTCCCCTGATTCTGTTCCCCTTTTCCTTCCAGAACATGGAGATGGTGCCCATACCACCCAAGACCTATGGGAACTTCTATGAAGGGGATGCCTACATTGTGCTTGTGGTAAAAAGAATTATGGATAGTAGAGGGGTGTCTCATATCATGTGAATATGCAGACTGAATGCTGGGATATAATGAGGTCAGAGTGAGGAAGATCACTTAGATGGAAGCTCATGCATGGCTAGGGACAAATGTAAGAATGTCTGAGACAGGTTTGCAAAGCTTGCCTTTTTACGTGGAAGGTTCAGCTAATCCTTCACTACTGACAGGATTAGAACAGGAAGAATACTACATGTTCTTATCACCGGTTATATATTAACACTGAGTATCTACCAGAGCTTCATTATAGAGTAATTTTCATTCAGTTGCAGGTACTTTTCAAAACCACTCCTATTTAGATTTGAGTATCTTCTGCATTTTTTCTGGGTCAACATCCACATTTTTTAAATTTTTATTTATTTAGTTGTTTTTCTTCTGGTCATTGCTTCATCAAAAACTTACTGTGATAGACTGATCATTACACTGATTTTATATCGGTATATTATGCAGCAGTAGTGCATGGTGCAGAGTATATGAGAACATAGGTCTCACTAAAAATCTGTACACAGGTGAAGAACTGTTGGAAGCTGATGCAGCAGCTATTGCAGAGAAGACTGTTATTAGTCAAAACACACCCAGTTCAAAGCTCATCTCTGTCATTGGTTTTCAGGTGTGGTTAAACGCCACTCTTTCTCAGTCTAGGAATAATAATGTGATTCTGCCTTACGTTAAAATATTATTTTAGAATCACTGCAAGATGACCGATTGGAATTAAACCTCATCAGAATAGACCCATTGACCATGGAATTTATAAGGTTAATCATGACTAAGTTAAATTCCATTAACCTCAATTTATGCATTATAAGTCCAAAAAGAGCCAATACTTCAAACTTTCTCAAGTGACATATAAAAACTTGGTTTTTATTTTAAAAGCTATTACACTTTAAAAGTTCTTTTAATGTTAGCTCCTCTAACATGCTGTTTTGCTTTTTGGAAACTGCATTGAAAGCTGTATTTGGCCAAAAAACTACAGAATACATCCAATACCTATTTCTCACATTCATTTCCAATTTTTCATTAAATGTGAAAGGTGAGCATATATCTCAATGCATTGTATATGTTTGGGGTAATTGAATAATGACATGAAATGTAGATACATTTGATGGAGAAATTGATGGAGACACAAAAGAAATTGAATTGTTAGATCAAAGCACAGATTCCTGTAATGCCTTACTCCTTTGCATGTGATACAAGCAGGTTAAATGCTGAAAGCTTACCAAGACAGCTGAGCATTAAAAAAATAATGCTTCTGTTTCTTTCTTTCTTTATTTTACCATATTTTTGCATTGAATACAAATTATCTAATTTACACATTGGGCTACGGGGGACTTTTTGTATAATAGTAGAGAAATGTAAATGAAATGCAATGTTGGGTTGCTGTTCATAATGGTAAGCAAGCTTCTTTAAAAATTAACATGTATGCGCTGGGTTATTTACAGAACTAAGTCCAATGTTTCAGGATTTTCAAATGAACATACTGTACTTGATTTGATTTTTTTGCTAATTTTTCCCCAATTCAGACACATAAGATTCAGAATAATTTTACCTATGACATCCATTTCTGGCTGGGAAGTTCATCATCTCAGGATGAACAAGGTGCAGCTGCCATCTACATAACACAAATGGATGAGCACCTGGGCGGAGCTGCTGTACAGCATCGTGAGACCCAAAATTATGAGAGCGACACATTCCGGAGTTACTTCAAGCAAGGCCTTATGTACGTAAGGCTCCATGCCATCCTTTTGGGACCAGTCTGACCATTTTGGTTCCTTTTTCTCCATAACCCTGCTCTACTCATGAAGGAGAGTTGTCCATGCTAAATAGACCAAAAGGTTGACGATTTTGACTGGCAATAGTTCTCTGAATCAGCTCTGCTGTGAATATAGAAACATGCATCTGTTTTTTATATGCAGTTTTGGTTTCTATATTTGTTTTCTATATGCAGTTTTGGTTTCCAATAAGTGGAATTAAAACAAAAACAAAACTAATTTGGATGGGCAGAGTTATCAGAGCTGGAGGGTGAAACTTAGAGTTTGTTCAGTCGTGGAATCAGCAGGTAAAGTCAGGCCAATTTTGTCGTGGACTGGTCCTCCAACATTAAAAAAAATGTTTTTCAAAACAAATGGTGGTTAAAAATAAGGAAGTGTAATCAGCAGCAGCTACTCAAAATCAAAAATAAAATTATAGCAAGGGTTTCTCTGCTCAGTTACCTATAGCAAACTCAATTTTATATTATTTAAAGCAAGCTGAAGTTCATAATCTTTGGAACAAGCAAGGGATTGCTATTAAGGCTGTATTCCCCAGTAAATAATCTTAGCCATAGGACATTTTAATAGAAGTGGAAAAAAGATGTCCCCGCTGTTGCAATGAGAGATGGAGAAATATTCAAATTTTAAATGAGCAAATGTATAATTTATAATATGAAATTATTTAAATTCTGTATGCAGAAGGTAGTACAGTAATACCCATTGACTGTATTTATGTAGTATTGCACAGAAGCTGCATGTTTTATTCAGAGCTTAATATCTGAATATATATGGATTTACAATCATTAGGATTTAGTTCATGCTAGGTTCAAACCCATTATTATGCTTAACCACATTTTGTTGGAAAAGCTACAATTGGATAGGTTCACACAACAAACCAGTCAGGCTCACATAAAACTAAGCACACCACTTTATGGTTTGGTGTGATGTTTACAACAAGGAGCAGCTTAGAAGGAGGAGGAAATGGAATAGTTTGAAGGTAGAAGTGTAGATGAAGGGAAGCATGAAGACTTGCTTGGCACGTCCCACTCGGTCCAGCAGAAGAGGCCTATTTTGGGTCCCATCTGCCAAAGAATTTCAGCTGATGGGGTCCAGGAGAAGAGCCTTTTCTGCTTTGACCCCACCCTGTGGAATATTATCCCACTAGAGGTGAGGTATTTCCCATCTCCTTGGCCTTCCAGAGAAGCCTAGAAACATGACATTTCTAGTTGGCCTGGGGCCCCGGTAGGGACATTTTAGGTTGGGAATGGCTGACAGGGTAGAGAGAAGATTACATACGAACATACACCCATATCACCTCTCCTCTTGATTTTTAGTTTTTTATTTAATCTTTCTAATTTTAAAGATTAAAAAGGATTTTATTATCCTTTTTTACTTTTTATTATTCTGTAAGATGCCCAGAGTCACTGTAACAGTGAGATGGGTGGCATATAAATCAAAGAAATAAATAAATAAGACAGACAAGACTTGGGTAGTAAAGATTTCTCAGCAATTCTCACACATGGCTAACTGAGAAGAGATTTTTTTTCCTCCTCTGAAAGACTGGATTTACGATCATGAAGGGATTGTATCTTCTGCAGTCTATAATGTGACCCTGTACTTCTTCTGCAGCTATAAGAAAGGTGGTGTGGCTTCAGGCATGCAACACGTGGAAACCAACACATACATTGTGCAACGGCTACTTCATGTCAAGGGGAAGAAAAATGTAGTGGCTGGCGAGGTAGGAAAGAGATCAAACGTGAAAGGGATGGCGAGGGCTAGTAGATTAGCGACTAACAAAGGCTCCTGGGTTAAACTACCAGGTCCTTTAGGATGCTTTTATCTTTTATAAAAGAGACATAAAATCATATTCATCCCCATGTTCAAGCAAAATCCAAATCTTCTTTGGTATGCTTAATTTTTGTGGACATCCTCATGACGCAGCAATGTGATCAGGACTTTTTAAAATGTTATGCTTCTATATTCTTCCCCTTCCCCCCAAATATCCTTCCCTGAGAATCCAGATGTGCTTCCTTTACTTTAGTCTTCCTTTAGTTCTGCTGCTTTCCTTGAATAGGTGGAGATGAACTGGAACAATTTCAATCTAGGAGACGTCTTCCTGTTGGACTTGGGGAAGCTCATCATCCAGTGGAATGGCCCTGAAAGCAATCGTATGGAACGGCTGAAGGTGGGGCCGGTGGAAGTGGAGGAAACCGGGTAGACAGACAGGGAAAGAGGAGTTCAGAATTTGAATTTTGTGAAATGATTTGATACTTGAAATCTAAAAACAAGAACCCATACAGCTAATAAATCATACATACTGTTTATATGTGTTTAGTGAGAGTGGAATTTTTGGGTACCTGTATATTATTTTTAACAATATACGGTGGCGTGAGTGGTTAAGAACTGGGCTTGTTGGCTGGAAGGTTGGTGGCTCGAGTTCGAGACCTAAGCCCTGCCATGTTAAGGGTGAGCTCCTGTTGACTGCCTAGCTCCTGCCAACCTAGCAGTTTGAAAGCATGTAAAAATGCAAGAAAAATAAAGAGGTATCACCTTGGTAGGAAGGTAACAGCACCCATGCGCCTCGGCATATAGTCATGCCAGCCACATGAACAAGGTCTTTGGACATTGCTGGCTCCCTCAGCCATGAATAGGAGATGAGCACCACCCCGAGAGTCAGACACGACTAGCAGGGGAAACCTTTACCTTGATATTGTTTTTATTTTATTGTTGTTTTGTTGGTATAATTTTATGTATTGCTATCCACTTAGAGTCTCTGTATTGAGATGGATGGCCATATAAACCATTTAAAGAAAGGAAATAATGAGACAAGCACTTTTTTAAAAAGGATATCTTGGAAAAAAATTTCAAATAATCTTGGGAAATAGTTCAC